>BPLQ01009459.1:0-23967 GCA_021605075.1 Caerostris darwini
AGAAGTCTGAAAATCTCCTTCCTTATAGTGTACTTGTGAATCAAACTATATCTTTAATTTTCATTTCTTTGTAAATAATAATTTTTAATAACCCAGACATTTGTATATATATATAAAATGCTTGCAAATAAAAATTAAAATTTTCCCATAAACCTGAAAGTGGCGCTCTTCTTGAATTCGTTATTGGTCTAGTACAAGGGTGTCCATATTGTTTACTCCAGTAAGTACCAAGGGCCAAAGCCGTTTTAATATTTCTACTATTATCTTTAATTTCTAGACTATTCCGTTTCTGAGGGATTTTCAGGATAAAAATCATATCTTTGATTCAGGATATATACATTTCTAACATCGATATACATACATATGTGATACTCTTTACCCCAACATAACTACCGAGGGTTATCGCGGGATGTTCACTAGTTTACAATGTTAGTGGGATTCATTTCAATTATTTGTTAGTTGTTATGCTTAAGTTAAAATTTCTGCGTATTATGCTTGTCATTAAGCTTTACTTATCAAGTAAATAAAACCGAGTTATTATCATTCTGTGTTTTTTTATCCAACTTATTACAGCGACAATAATCTATTCGCTGTCGCGGGCCGGACTGATGACACTGATTTGGCCCGCAGGCCGTAGTTTGGAGACTCCTGATCTAGTATATGCCATGGCGTTACAATAATCATTAAAATCCTTCTTATAGTAGCAAGCATCAACAATATATTAACAATAAATTGTTTAATCATGTCATGTTTGTATAGACCAAAGTTTTTTCTTTTAGAATCTTCTTCTTTATTAATATTTTCTTTATATTTCATTTCATCATTCTCAAACTTTTTTATATTCGAAGGAATTTTTCAATGTCTTGTTTGGTTTAAAGATTTTTTTTCTATTAATATAAATTGTTTATATAAATTAATACACTGATTTTAACCCCGGGATTAAATATTTTATGCTTTTGTTACAATGCAAATATTAAAACATACTTTATTTCTTATATTATCAATAAAAGATCGATATTTTCCTTCAATTACAAATATTTTTTAAGGATTTCTAAATGCATTTGAAGAGCAATTGTTCTCTTATTACTAAGTTTGATTTAAAACCCCAACAGATCGTAGTCCCATTTAGTAACAGTTATCTAATCTAATAACAATCAGCACATAAATTACTGAAACCACATCCAGCTGAAGTGACAAATTCCAATTTTCCGCACTAATCAGTTTAATATGTTTTATTCGGTTTCCAATCCGAATGCCGGTTTGCCGTGCATTAAATGCCTTTTCCATAACAGGACCCATCCAAGCGAACGGCATTAATTGCGTGAGACGTCCCCGTTACTCGACAAAGCCATTAAATACTTAGCATTTAATAGAAACTGGCTGCACTTCGAATTGTTGGTCTCCAGTGGATGAAACAGGATTGCTGGTGCCTCTATCAATATTTTCAGCAAGTGCGCGTGTTCGGAATCGAAAGTAATTAAATTATCTCGTTTTATTGGAGTTGAGTTTTATTGAAAATGCTCATTAGTGGTTGAGCATTTTATGCAAAAGTTACAAAAGTTTTGAAAACGAATTCAGTGTTCATTATTCAAATGAAGCAAGGAAATGTTTAATGATATTGTGCATCCATTATCTTAATTTCTATTTATTCCGTTACAGCCATGCGAGATTGCTATATTCATGCGAGTAATGCTGAAATAAATTGCATCCTAAAATTAAAATCATTCTTTTAAAATGGTGTCATCCTAAAATTACAACCATTGTTCTAAAAGGATTTGCATAATAAATCTGAAAACACTATCGAAAAATGGAAAACTAGAAAAATCTGTGTTATATTTTTTGTTTGTGAAATACTTACCTGTCATATATTCTGATAGAATTTAAAAATGTCTTTATCATTCAAAAATATCCAAGTATATATGTAAACCCTTCCTTTTTAAATTTAGAGTATTCTCTATATTTTCTAACAAGTAATTTGTTTTTCTAACTCATGTACCATAGTATTTTCCTATCTTCCTTTGATAAACACGCCTGCAATCTCTCCACATAGTTAAATATCTCGACTATCTATTAAAATGACTGTTGTTTTCAAAAGGGACATTTTCTAATCATTTAAAAGCTTCTAGATTGAATTCTGAAAACTGCATTAGACACTGCGATTTTAACTATGTGGAGGGAAGCAGAAGCTTCTTTCGAGCATTTTTTTTCTGTTTCACGTTTTGCAAACTTTAATTTGAATTCTGTGTCAACAAGAAGTTCATTTCCTTTCATCCGCTTTTATCAACAAGAATAAATTGGAATTATTTGATATTCCACAGGCCTGTGACACTAGTGAATAATTCCTGTGAAGGAAATGCCAAGCCCACATTTAAAGAGAAGCTTTCCAACTGGTTTTCAATTGGGTTTATTTTCTAATAATATACTATGTGTCACCGCCCCAGGTTTGCAAACCAATAGGAGGACAAACCTAGACAACTGATAATTCCACAACAAATAGGAAAGGAAATGTTTTCCTATTTTAGGATTGTAAACAAAATGCACTAGAGAGGAAAGGACACTGCGCAAGTTAAGGTTTAGTTTTATTAATCAATGTACCTGAACCAAAGTAATATGGTGAACAAAAATAAAGTTGAACTACAAATAAATGTGGGGCCTGATGGCCGTATGACTAGGTCTTCGGCGCTCGGTGAGTTTGGTTTCGTATTCGAGTCCCGGCCGTGCCATAGAATGTTTGTAAGGGTTCAAAATCCACTTTATATCGTAGGTCCCTGTCTAATATGATTGTTGTGTAAGGGGCTGTAAAAAGAAACAGTTATAAATTGTTGTAAAACTCTGTGAAAAGGAAACATCTCATGTTTATAAATCTGCCAATAGGCAGACGGCCTTGGCCCAGCATGGGGCTGTTGCGCCGATGAAGAAGAAATGAATGCTGTGTTCAGCAGAATCCCTCAGAGATTGCAGTGCGACATCCGGGCATGCTATGCTTAAGGCATGCATATTATAATTTGTATTGTAAAGTTTTAAATTTACCAGTCTCTTCCATATCCGGTGTCCGTACATACACAGTCTACACATATTTACATACATACATAGATGCATACACATCTTTGGAAAGAAAATATCTCAGCTATGCGCTGGTGTTGGCGTCCGCAGACTATATGGCTAGGAGTATGCTACATCCAATAAAGTTAAACATGAAAGTATTAAGCGGCTCCTCACATTGCATTCTGCAGCTCTGTAAGCCAGTCAATTTTACTGTAGTTTCAATAGGATTTGCAATTTATGGCATTAGTAAAACTCTTTCATTGTTCATTCTCATCCCAGTGAAATGAGTATGTTTGCATATGATAAATTGGAATACGCGAGCGATTTCAATTTCTTAAATTCGATTTTGATCGCTAGTAATTTAAAAAATGTAGTAAGATTTTGCCTTTAAGTGCGTCATCGTCTCCAGTTTACTTCTTTCAATTTTGTGCATCTGCTAAGCAATAACCACCACCTGTGAATCGTACTATATAAACGATGATGACTGCTTTTGTTTTCTAAGAAAATGTTTCTTAAGACATAAAAGTTTCCTTCGACAAAAACAAAAACAATAAAAGCATTCTTCTTGTCTTCACACATTGTTTTAAAACTGCGTAATATTGTTTGAAAAACCATTAAGAGCCGTTTTAAGGAAATCTTTTTCATTACGGAACAGGAACACTGTTTTAAAAAGCTATTAAAGATACTTATGGGTCTATCTTTTTTTTTCTTTTACTAACTGCAAATAAATGAAAACCTTAAGTCCCCATATTCCTTTTCGGTTACTTCATCCAGCAAAAATTGGTTATTGTTAAAACATATACTTTCTTTATGCATATTTTAAAAAAAATACAAAGAATTATTAAATTAAATAGAAGAAAATTAATAACCTGATAATATTTTGCAAGGGCATTTATTCAAAAGTGAAGAATGGATTCAAGGCAAAAATTTAATAAGCGTTTTTTCCATGTACCAGGGCAAGCATCCATTACTTTTGAAGTAAAATAATTTCATTTCAAATTTCTCCACAGTAACTGAATTAACTTCTCGGATAGTATTTTTAAAAATGACTTAAACCTTTCTGAATGTAACTCTTTTACATTAAGATATAAAAATATCTTTTCAGGTTCGCTGATGCAAACCATAATATGATTAAACTATTACAGCAAAATTATAAAGTTTAAAATGAAATTATGAATAAATAATTAAATTTTATACGTTTTTAATATCTTTCAGACCAGATATGAATAGATAAATAAAAACTGAATAAAGGAGTAGGTTTGCATGATGGCAAGAAAAATTGTTCATGTTAAAATCTTAAATTAGCCTAAATTCGATATTCTTTTAGAATCGATTTTATTTCTTTTCTTAGAATAAAAGAAAATAAGTAAAAATGACTATTTTGGTTTTTAATTTTATGAATAAATATATTTTACATTAAAAACATAGAATTTAACTTTTTAAATCTATTACACTGAATTGACAAAAGTCATGGGATAGCAATATGCTAATTTTCAGATGACAGTAGCATCGCGTAGAACAAGTATAAATGCGCAGTGCTTTCGCAGAGCTTTCATTTTTTTTCAAGTTATTCATGTGAAGAGGTTTTGACGTGATGATGACCGCACGACGGGAATTAACAGACTTTGAACGCGGAATGTTAGTTGGAGCTAGACGCATGGGTCATGCCATTTCGGAAATCGTTAGGGAATTCAACATTCCCAGATCCACTGTGTCAAGATTGTGCCGAGAGTATGAAATTTCAGGCATAACATCCCACCATGGACAGCGCAGTGGTCGACCGCCTGCACTTAACGACCGACACCGGCGACGTCTGCAAAGAGTCGTAAATTCTAACAGACAAGCAACACTGCGTCAAATAACCGCAGAAATCAATGTGGGACGTACAAGGGACTTGTCTGTTAGAACTGTGCGGAGAAATTTGGCTTTCTTGGGCTATTCCAGCAGAAGACCGACTCGAGTGCCTTTACTGACAGAACGACATCGCTTGCAGCGACTCTCGTGGGCACGTGAGCATATCGGTTGGTCCCTAGATGAATGGAAAACCGTGGCCTGGTCCGATGAGTCACGATTTCAATTGGTAAGAGCTGATGGTAGGGTTCGAGTGTGGCGCAGACCCCACGAAGCCATGGACCCAAACTGTCTGCAGGGCACTGTTCAAGCTGGTGGTGCCTCCGTAATGGTGTGGGCTTTTTTTTTCATGGCATGGACTTGGTCCTCTGGTGCGACTGGACCGAACATTGACTGGAAATGCTTATGTTCAGCTACTTGGAAGATCACTTGCAGCCATTCATGGACTTCATGTACCCAAACAACGATGGTATTTTTATGGATGACAATTCGCCGTGTCACCGGGCAGAACTGTTCGCGATTGGTTTGAAGAACATTCTGGACAATTCCAACGAATGATCTGGCCACCTAGATCGCCCGACATGAATCCCATCGAGCATTTATGGGACATCATCGAGAGGTCTGTTCGTGCCCAAAATCCTGCACCATCAACGCTTTCACAATTATGGACGTCTATCGAGACAGCATGGCTCAATATTCCTGCAGAAGACTTCCAACGACTTGTTGAGTCCATGCCACGTCGAGTTGCTGCACTTCGCCGGGCGAAAGGAGGGCCGACACGATATTAAGAGGTATCCCATGACTTTTGTCACTTCAGTGTATAATTTTTAATTTTTCATCTTTTTTGATACCATATTTATAAATTTTTTTTTTATTTTTAAAATATCTACGTTTCTAATCCGAAAATTAAAAATTCCTTATTATTTCTTTTTAACGTTGGCAACCTCCCCAGTTTTATACACTAACATGCTTTTTCATTAATTTTAAAGCATCTTCATATTATTTGGAAAAACTCTACGAAAGCGGAAATTACTATGTAGAAACATTTCTCTACACTTAAGAAAACGTAAAAAACAGTTAACAAAAAAATAATGAAATGAATACACAAAATATGTAAAGTCATGGTCTGAAATGTTTAGAGAGTTTTAATTCGAATTTTTTTTTGAACTCTTGAGATCTAAATGGAGATTTAATTAAATATTTACATTTACCTTCTTTTTTTATTCATTATTTATTCGTATCACTTTAAAATTATTATTAGATAAAGGATAACAACAATATGTTCTTAATTTAAAACTATTTGTGGAAAAAAAAAAAACAATTTTCCTTTCCAGCTATTTTTACCTGCTAAAGCTAAAATAACGAAGTTCCTAATCTATATCGTGAAAATATAATAATGTTTAAGAGAATAAGTGGAAATATGTTTCGACTAATGCTATTTAATTATCCCATGAATAGTTATTGTACTAGTCAATTTTTGTGATTTTCTACGGAGGGTTTTTCTCGATGTTGAATAAAAATTCATTTGCATCGTACATTAACAATTTGCCTATTGGAAAAGTTGAATGTTTTAAAAAAAGTGTATATACTCTTTTCATTTTAACGGGTGTCATTTTATTTTATTTTTATTTTACACTTTATAACTTACTTTTATTTAAAACTAATAATAAAAGGGAAGTTTAGATAGATAATTTTATAGTACCTGAATTTTCGATAAAATTGTATAACAATATTTGAAAACTAATTGGAAAGAAAGGAATTCCATATTGTAAATTAAGCTTCTCCATTGGATCATGTCAAATGATATGTATATAAAAAAAATTTTATATGTGGGAGAATTCAATATATAATTTTAACATATAACTACTCTATTTTATTTCAGCATATACATTTCGAAATGTGCATGCCGGTCTAGATTTAAGTTGTTAACTAGTTGCTCGATCTCTACTCGTATCTTAATGGCAACATGTGCCGCTGGTGAGCATTAGGGTTGAGGTTTGAATCCTATGGCGACATTATTGTAGACACTGTTTCAAAACTGAGGAGCCTCGATGGCGTTTGGGATGTTCAGCATCTTTCGTCGGACCCATCTGGTGGGGGCTTTCTGGGTTTTTCTCCTATACTGTACGCAAATGCGGGTAAAGGTTCTTTCCCACCAAGGCATGAAGCGTTGAAGTTTCACGCGGCAGGCAAGAAATTTTTTTCGACCCCTTTACAGCGAAACGTCAGAAATAGCATCACGCCTAGTGAAGTTCCGCTTCGAGTTGAAAGCGGGTCAACTCGAAGCGGTGGCTGTCAAACCGGTTTCAGGCGAACGTGGTGAAGCTAGTGATTGATCAACTCTTCACGCTTAAACGATTCATGCCTCTGTGGGAACGAGCCTTAATTCCTCTTAAAAGTGAGCGCTTCCTTAAGGCACTGCTCTCTTTCTTTAGCGTCAAGTCAAACTTCTACCTACTGGTGCTCCATTACAACAAAATCTGCCCCGCTTTCCTTCTTCTATGAGTACGGATTCACGGACTTGATCTAGATGCCGAGTATTTTGAGCTGAGACTCATTCAGAATGGGCGAGTCGATTGATTGTTAGATAGACAGACATATTTGTGCAAAGTAATTATTTAAAAAATTAATATTTATTGCGGATTTTTTTCATCAAATTTTTCTTTTGATATTTTCGCAATGTAAAATTTTAAGCTTTAAAAATTACAAATAATTTTTATTACGGATAAGATCTTTTCAAAAATATCTTTTTTTCCTATTATAGCTGTATATCAGACTTGGCGCTTGCCAAATTTCCAGGAAATAGCTGGTCGTGAGATGTGAGCAGCAAAGTTTTGTTCGCTTTTCAAAAACAACAACAAAAATAAAGACGAAAGCTATAATTATCAGGTTTCAGTAATAATTTTTATTACATATAAAACCCTTCTAAAAAACCTTTTTCTCGTAATATACATCTATGTCTGAATTGAACCCTTGCCAAATGTCCACGAAATAGCTGGTCGTAAGATATGAAAAGCAAATTTTTTTGTTTTCAAAAAAACAAGTAATATAAAAGAATTTTTTTAAAGTCAATTCCTACTTTTTTTTCACTATATTGCAGTAAGTCCTTTATAAATAAAGTTGAAATTCTCCTCGTACATCTGGCGCCATCTATTGGTAGATACATGCAACTTAATCTAAAAAAAACTACAATTAATTGATTAAATTTAATATAAGGAATTAATATTTGAAAAAACTGTATCAACATCCAGTGTCATCCACTACAAGTTGAAAAAAATGTATTTGAACTTGAGTGGATGAATAAAAAGTATTTTATGAACGATTGAAAATTTAAAACAAGGTATATATAAGGAGAGTGGGAGCTAATAGTATGATTTGAAAAGTAAAAGCGAAAACTATCACTATCAGGTTTTAGTAATAATTTTTATTACAGATAAAACCCTTAGAAAAATATCTTTTTCTCCTATTATACCTCTATGTCTAACATGCCAAATTTCCAAAAAATTGATGGTTGCAAGATTTCAAAAACAACAACAAAAGCAAACGCTATCGCTATCAGTTTTCAGTGAAAGTAATAAAAATGAAGGTAAAACAAATTGCTCTTTATTCAGAATAACGATCTCCCATTCCTGTCCTCCGGGAAACTGAGAGCTCCACCCTTTATCCTTCTTCTGAATCAGCATAAGTTCTCCACCAATTTCTCAGCCGCATGCCTTCCTCCGAAGACCAATCCTCCACCTTTGTATAATCGTTACAGATAAAAATGTCGTTATGTAGCGCTGGGAAAGGCAGCCATTTTTTCTATTTAAAAATATACTGGATTTCCCTTCTTTTTTTTTCTCTTGAAGAAAGCTTTAAAGAATGGCGCACAAAAATCTTTTATATGCGTCCCAAAAATGATTCGCAACTTGGAATTTGATTATATTTTTCTTGCTTTTGCAGAATTTAAATCTTGTATTCCGAAATTCGATATGGGGATTTCATGACAGAATCCTATTTTTTTTTTTTTTTGAAGGGATTTTATTTTAAATAAAGAAAAGGGTTCAATTACTTTTCGTGCTGAGTGATTATTTTACAGAAATAAAAATATATACATTATTAATCGCATATAATATAAATTCTTTAAATTTAGTTTATGAATAAATTAATAAAATAAATAACTGCTGAAGTAAAATTTAAATAAGAAATATTTCAAAGATATTAAGAATTGTGAAAGAAACGCAAACTTTATGATTTGGATATTTTGTTTTTAACAAATGTTTTCAACATTAATGTAAACCATTTAGTTTAATCAAGTTCTTCTATTTTTTATATATGTACTACGAATTTCATCACCGTTATCATTGGTGCAACAGTCTCTTGGTAGGCCAAGGTCTACTGGCACATTGCGAGACGAGAGTTGTTTTTCTTTTTACGTGGTAGTGTTGCCAGCCATATTAGACAGGGAAGCTAGGATTTAAAGTGAATTCAGAACCACTAAAAACATTCATGCCACCGCCGGAACGAAACCTGTGGCATCGTGAGCCAGAGCTCTAGTCACCCTGGCCCTATACGATTTTAGATCGTAAAAAATATTTTCTACAAGTTGATATCCAAATATATAAATGAATTATGTATAGCAAAAGAATGTGAAAGAAAGGGATTTATATTATTAAAAGATGTACAGATATAAAATGTATTTATAACTAATGTATAACTATTAATTATTATTTTATGAATTCTGAGATGAATTTAACTATCTAAAGCAAATTATTTTGGATTTTAATAGCTAAATAGTTTTTTCAGCATGAAAAGTTAATGTTTCACTTTTTATTATAAAAAACGAAAAAAAAAAAAATGTTACTAAATACTAAAGCATGCATTAAAAATCACTGCATCGGAAAAAATATATTTCCAAGTATAAATACGATTCTCAAATGAATAAATTTCATTTAATTTTTTAAAAATTAATATTTTTCTGAACATTTTGTATGTGTAAATATAAATTTGGTGTTAGATATACAAGAAATCTTTATGAAAATACTGAATTTTTTTTCACTTTTTTATTAATTTTATATTCATTCATTTCGCATAAGATCCTGTAGCTTTTCGGTTTCATCTTTGGAATATCGCTTTCATAAAAACGCACTAACTATCATGAATCATTTTTTTAATATCTTTCCACTGCATTGTTTCTCGATTTTTATTATCAACCAGTATCTTTTTTATACCATTAAACAATAATCGCTTTTTGGAACGCGCGATTCTTTTAAAAAACCACGTCAACTTATTGGACATCTCAAAGGATTTTTTAAAATATCAATGCTATTTTCGTTTTCATTAAATGCTTCTAAACATATAAAGATGTAAGGTAAAAAACATATTAGACACAAACAACCTTGTCTGTTGTATATTGAATAAAAATTTTCTGTTACATTTTTTGCTACGTCTACTAAGCACTTATTAAACAAAAGGCGCTACTACGCAAAAGAATAAACAATAAACACCATTAAGCAAAATACTAAACTAATGGTACTTAAAACTTTCGCCCTGTTGTATTTCAAAGAAATATGTGCCCAAATATAAAAATAAATGGGCCTGAATGACAGAGTGGCTAGCGATCTGGCGCTGGAAACCACAGGTTTCGGGTTCGAGTCCCGGCGGGGCCATGTATGTGTGTATGGTTCGGAATCCACTTTAAACCGTAGGTCCCGGTCTAATATGATCGTAGAGCGTTGCGAGGGCATTGTTACTCTGCGCCCGTGACTTATCTTCAAGTTACACGCCCCCTGGGTAATGTCTGTGCAGCGCTTGCCTTAAGGCATCCAAGACGTCCATGTCTGTTTGCCAGCTGCATTAGAAAAAAATATATAAAAATAAATGCTAAAAATATAGAATCCTGTACCCTTTGTGCCACATGCATTTCCAGGATACCAAGTAATTATAATAATGAATGCTGCAATTAGTTTTACAGATTAACAAACTGGCAATTAAATAAACAAACTGGCTGCCGAAATTCGCTGTCGTTATAAAACACTAGTTCGCTAAAATTCATCGTCAAAAATCTCTATTTACGAAAGTATTAGTAGTCAAACAGCTGTTACGTTAAATTTTATTCCTTAAATTGCTTGTATGCCAAATTTTATCTTTTAATGCCAAATATTATCACTATCCTTGCTAAAATTTTAATCCTGAAATGGTTTTACACCAACACTTTTCACTTTATCAAAAAATTTTTTTACAGCGAATTTTTATTTTTAAATTGCTTTTACGCCAAAATTTATTGCTTTTTCACCAACTTTTATCACTAAAAGACATTTTATTTGTTAAATGCTTTTTCACCAAATGTTATTGCTTTAACGCCAAATTTTAGTCCTACTACACTAAAACATTTATGCCTACAGTGCCTTTACGCCAACTTAATACGGTTTGTCATCAAAATTTTAACACCATTGCGGCAAAATTTTACTGATTTGTTTGATTTGCTCTTTAACGCCAAAATCTATCACTATTTATCAAAATTTTTATTCCTAAATTGTTTTTACGCCACATTTTATAGTTTTTATGCCAAATTATTATGTGGAATTTTGTTTTTCTAAAATTGTATCATTTCAACAATGATCATAATCGATATAAGATAAAATTACGCCAAAAGTATTCGCTAATACGCCATTTTTTTTTCTATTATGTGAAAAAATATTTCATGTTCTTTACGATGCCACTGTATTCGAATGATAAAATAATATTAATAAAATAAAAAGAAGAAGAAGAAGAAACCAGACAATAATTTACGTTTTATTATGATATATTCTTTGTCGGAGGCAAAAAAGAATGTAGTTACGAATTCCTCTAATTACAATATTGTAGCCCTAAAGAGATTGCCGAAATACACCAGGTTGCAAGATTGGCTACTTCCTCAGGCTTTCCACGAAATAAATTTAGTTATTCTCAGAGGATTTAATTTCCATTAAATCCTCTGAGACTCCGCCGTCTGTAAGTAGTAGTTTAAGCAGTTCTGCGAGAAAAAATATGAATCTACGATATGAAACTGCGAGGAGTTAATAGCAGACAGTTATTTGCTAGAAATTTGTAACTAATGCGCCTACCATTATTTGTGGGTTTTAAATATATCCCGATTTCAAAAAAGTGATACACACAATTGCAATTCAGGTTTCACATAGATAATTTATTATTCGCCCAGATTTTCATCTAAAGCAGATTGGCATTGGAATTTGATTTACTCACAATAAAAAAAAATATGTATATAAATTTTTCATTGTTAATTTAATTCCAGTAATTAAAGACATGTTTAAATGTATATTTTTCTTATGACATATTATTATAATTATATATATAAAAAATTAGAAATCTTCCATTAAAGTAAGTTGTATAATGAAAAGTATGCTATGTAATTGAAAGTCATGAATATATATTTTTGAGTGTACTTTTTTTAAGTTGAAACGTGACTAAAAATAAAAGAATTTTATCAACATCGTTATTTAGTAAAATATCTGAAAACAAAATTCTAAATTAATCAAATATTTTTAGTCTGTATATAATTATTACCATGCAAAAAATATCCATCAAATAATAATTGAATAGAAACTGTCTACGCAAATACTTTCTGTTCAAACAATTTCTGTTTTCAATTTTTACAGTCATAAGATTCTTTCGCGTCTCGAGTTGTGGTGGAGTTGTCATTCTTCGAAAACTTTTAATTTTCTTCTTCCAGTTTTTTTTTATAGACGGCAAAATATAAGAACTTGGGAAACGACAATGTTTAGCAGATTATTATCGAGTTACTTTTCTCTCCTGAGTTTAGTGATGATGATTTCCGGTGGAATCCGGGAGAAAAATTTCTGGATATGACTTTTTCTTTCATCCCATTTCGCAGCGTATATTCGAGTATTAGGAGAGATAAAATATCCCGCTAAAGATATATTTTTTGAAGGAAAAAAAAAGTTACTATCGGGTAATTTTAAAAAAAAAAACATTTTGCTGCTTTGCTCTGATTTTTGAAATATAATACATAAGAAATAACTAATATTTTGTGGAAATAAAAAAAATAACTAATAAAAAATAACTAATAATAACCATATAAAAAATAACCATATAAAAATAACTAATATTTTGTGGAAATACCAAACTTACTTTTTACCACCTTAGTAAAACGAATCCTGATGTAAAGAATTTTTTTGTTTTTGTTGAACATACTTTAGAGTTTCTAGACTATGTTTTTGAATAACTAGTTGTAGAACATACTAGTTGTTGTTGAACATAATCATTGTTGTTGTTGTTGTTGAGCATGGTTGGGCCTCTAGCTCCATTTATGTATGTTACGAGCAGACCCCCAATGAGTAATGAGGGGTGGCTATTGCTTTTAAGTATGTTTTTTAAGGTAATAAATTGGCTCCGCATTTGAAGTAGTGTTGAGAAAACTCAAACTAATCAGTTCTATCAACGCTTTACACATTTTGGCACCATCACTATGGAGTATATAAGTTTCTGATAGCATTGACTGTAATGGACTTTGTCATCGGTCTTAAACCTCAGTTGTCTAAAGCATTAAAAAACTTCTCTTAAACGTTATTATTATCAGCTCTCTTAAGCATTAAAAATATCTCTTAAGCATTATTAACCTCAGTTCTCTTAAGCAGTTTTTAAAATCGGGCTTACTTCCTTTTTATATCTTAGAGTTATTGAATGCTGTCTTATGTTATAAATGATTCAGCTTCGATTTCGCTGATTATATTCCTTTTAAAAATCGAGTAGATTTCATATCTTATTGAGGCAGAGTGTCTTCGCATCTTTAATTCGAGTACCTTATTGGAATTTCTATAATGTAGCATTCAAATATGGGAGGTTTATCTCTGTAGCAAAATTTTGGAAACCATTGTGTCTCATACCATCGTTATAGAAAAAGAAACCAAATACTAGATACCCATCATCATAACTATGTCACCAACCAGATTTTTTCTTCAATCTTCTTCCTGTATAGATAGTTTTCATTCAAACTGAAACTGAATCGTTTTCACGTTTCTTGGATTTGATTTGTCTGCTCTATAGTAATATAGCTACGATAGCCAAATAGTTTATATCTATGATATTATAGCTACACTTGCTCCAGAAGTCAAGTTTCAGGAAGAAATATTTGAAAGAATCCTTTATCTATTTAAATGAGTTATTGGTTCACCTGACCATCAATTAAACGAGCTACCCTAATTATCTGAAACCACACTTTACATAACAACAGACAGACATAAAACTTCTCCAAGCAATCATATGTATTGTCTTCCTACTAAAAACTGTTTGAAAAAATACAGAACAATATTATTTTGCGATAACACCTATATTTTAATTTAGTAACAAAATACAAAATAAAATAATTACTTTTGGACGCCGATCAGTTTTAATTTATTCCATTTTATGCATCCTTTCGAATAGAATAGGTCGAACTATTCTCCTAATGAAATCAGTGGAGTTTTTTGTTTTTTCTAAATTACAATGCTTTTTTCCTATTCTTATTTTCTTAAATATTTATTATTTCTGATGATTAAAACTTACTCAATTAATTGAAAGAAAAAAAAATCAAAGATTATTTTGCTATCTATTTTTTTATTTATTTTTTGTTGTGGATACCTTAGAATGAACATTTTTAATATCCTTTTTTTATTAGTAGCTATCATTAATTTACTAATATATTTTAGTGCAACCTGCGAAAGTTTTTTTCCCTTTAAATTCAGCCTGCGTGAATTCCATTTTCTTCAAATCCGGTCTTTAAGTGTCAGTTTCCTTCAAATATAAATGGTTTCCTTTATGTGAATCATTAATTTTTTTTTTTTCAAATGCGACGCGTGAGAATTGGATAATTACCTCTATTCACATTAGTATGGAAATTAAATATGCTTCAATTACTTTGATTAACATTAAACTTTAGTGATTAACTTTAATTTAATTAGTTTTTAAATGACATTTTACACATTCCTCGCTATAATGTGAGACATTCACACTAATATATTATTAGTTTTTTTGCAAGATTTTGATCCTGATAAAATAAAGTTCATATTGATGTTTTAGATTTAAAATAAAATTTGACAATTTTTGTTAATTTTAGTAATCGGAAAATCGAAAAGTTGTTTTGTTTTTTTATTTCAGAGGAAGAAAAATAATTCTTCAGAAATTTTAGTTTGCACTATCGTTAATTTCTATCTTAACTTTGGTACCTTTTTTAAATGCTTTCCTGTCATATTTTTTTACTACCATTTAAATCTTTTTTGGCATTCATCAAATGAAAATTCTCATATTTTCAGTGTTTGTTTCTAATTATGAGGGGTAGAGTTTGCTATTTTGTACCATACTCGATTTTAAGATTTTCAATAGATTTTATTTAAAATAAAAGGAAAAGCGAAACATACTAATAAATAAAGGATGTAGTTATAAGTATGTTTTGAGCCCATGCATAATATCCATATTTAAAAATTAAATTCACCTTCAGAATTTTAAAATAAATAATTTTTGTAAGCAACGTAATATAATAATATCAACAAAAGGACAATGATTACATATCAAAATGTCTTTATTTTGATATTTAATCATTGTCCTTTTGTTGATATTATTATATTACGTTGCTTATATCATTGCCAGCGGCCCACGTTACCACAGAGCCCAGAGACGGGCATAGAATAAATGTAAAAAATATTGCAAATATGTTAAATTTTTTTGAAGTATTTTATGTTTTTCAAGATTTTATTGACATCACTTATTTTAAAACATTATATTTTTTGCTTAATAACTCAAAAAAGTTAGTTTTTCTCCTTAGAATAATTTCATTATATGTGATAGATATGAAAATGTTCTAAGTAGTTCATAGTTTATAGTTTCGTTTATAGTTTAATGTTAACTAGTTCATGTTTTATTTATAAACTAGTTGAAAACTGTTCCCTTGGAAAGATTTCAATCTATATCATATAGGAAAGGAAAGAATACTTATCTAAAAATAACCCGTAAGAATTCCGTAGAAAATATAGATATTTGCATATCAAGTAATCTTGTTCGTATGCTGGTATTTTCAGCATCTTATTCAAGATTGATGCTATCAATAGCTGGTAACATGAAATAATAAATAGAAAGAAATATCTTATTTCGATATTTGAATTGGATTTATTTTATAAACAATAACAAATCCATGCAATTTTCACTGTTAATTGAAGAAAAAAGAATTAAGTTGGAAAAATCACAATAATAATAATAACAAGTAATATAAAAACAAAATTTTTTAAGTCAATTCCTACTTTTTTTTCACTACATTGCAGAAAATCCTTGATAAATAATCTTCATTCATTTTTTTTAAAGTTTATCTCGCGCCATCTATTTTTAGTACATGCAATTTAAATTTAAAAAAACAGCATAAATTAATTAATTAAATTTAATTACTGAATTAATATTTGAAAAAAATTGTTTTAACATCCAGTGTCATCCGCTACAAGTTAAAAAAAAATGTATTTGAACTTGAGTGGATGAATAAAAAGTATTTTATGAACGATTGAAAATTTGAACAAGATATATATAGGGAGAGTGTGAGCTAATAGAAGGAATTGAATAATAATGGAGGAAATACAACTAAAGAAATTAAGTTTAATCTAGAATATTATTTATACTGAAAAACAAGTCGCAAATATATACTGTCATACTGTCATATTGCATATTGAATTAGTCTTAGTAAAAACTATCATTTCTTATTTAGAATTGCGATCCCGTAAAGAGTATTTTGTGTATCTATATGCATCAATTCATAAAAGCAGTAAAGTCATTTTCAAACAAATGTCATATTTTTTAATAACACCCAAAAGGATAGTTTGATTAGATTCTAATTATTGCTTTATTTATTTTTCATTCAATGTGTTTCAAATAAAGAATTATTTTGTTTGATTTGAATAATTTATTGAAAAAAAATATTTTGTACATAAAAATTAAAAAAAAAAAAACATTTTTCCATCGCATTTTTATTTCAGATATCTTTGCACATTTATACTTAAATTATATGTATACACTTATATTATATGTGCTGTCGATGAGGCTGCTGTAGTACTTTCCCCACGGGATAAGATATAGCATTTCTGTTCCATTTCTATATCAGTATTATGGCTAATGAGACCTAATGAAATTAGCCATTATCTGTTTGACCTTCACAAGTCGAAACAATTATGGACGGGATTGGACTACGCAATAAATTGCTGCATCGTGATTAGTGATAGACCATGGGCTAAGGAAGTATCGACTCCATTGAGAAATGAGACAAGTTGATTCTCATCCTTGATGGGTTTTCTTAAAGGGAGATTTTTGGAGAACAATGGAAAGTTTTTTAAGACGAGTCGACAACTAGTGTTTTCTTTTTCCCTCTTTTTCAGAAAATGATTGAACAAGCCAGAGTTTCCACCAGTTTACAAACTGAACCCCTTGTGGATTTGTGTATCACGCCATGTGATAATTCAGGTCTGCCGCAGACCAATGGATTAGATTCGATAACTTCGATTGTAACACTGAAAATCTCCATCCTTGGAGTGATTTGCACCGAATCAAATTTAATCCTTTATTTTTCATTTCTATGTAAATAATAATTTGTAATAAATAGAGTTTTGTATATATATATATATATATATATATATATATATATATATATATATATATATATATATATATATATATATATATATATATATATATAATGCTTTTAAATAAAAAAAAGTGTTCCCTTGAACCTGAAATGGTCCTCTTCTTGAAGCCGTTATAGGTCTAGTATAGGCAGAGACGTTACACTGCTAAACAACTACTGGTTCTTGATCTTGTTGTTGTTTTCTTCATCGATTCCCAGGCGGCCGTATCAGCACTGAGTAGCAACAGTGGAACAGACTGTCCACACACAGTCAAGTGCCGCATAAAGCCGGCGGAACTACTCACCTTCGTGTGGTTCTACATTCGCAATGGGTTCCTAATCATGTAGTTCCGAATCCCTGGTAGTGAGAGATCCAATGTCATGGCGAAGCGCGGGGCCGAATTCAACTAGCCGGAGTTTCCACTGACTCTCAGGACCGCGTGCAACCATCTCACTGCATCCATCGACAACTATAGATATTAAAAGTTTAAAATATTTATCCAATGTTTACTGTCTTCGGCAATAATATTGAATACTTTGTATCAAGAATAACGCATAGTAAAAAAAAAACTCTTATACCACTGTTTCAGGGAGTATAAAAATAGTTGCCATTATCAGTGAAGAGACACGCTAATACTTCTCGGATAAAAAGTGTCATTGTGAACATCAAAACGCGTTATCAACAAAACTGTTCCATTGTTCCAAACTCAAGAAACGGAAGAAAGTCAAAAGATAAATTAGAATGAATGATAAAACCACCCCTGTGACTGGCAAGAAATAGTTTTGGCTTACCAAATGAATAGTTAAAGAAGAAATCAATGGCTTATTTGATATTAAAGCCCATCAGACGGCACATTAATAATAGTTTTTATGTCTGTAGAGAGGTAATATTCATTAGTGCAGCATGTAGGTTTATGGCTTTCGTATTTTGATTTTTATTATTCCATTACGCAAAATTTTTATTTTCGTTAAAATAGTATTGCTTTTTTTGTTTAATAGCACATGACATGTTTTTTTCATCTTAGAATGGATTTGAGGAGGTCTGATAATTAATATATTCATTTATTATTGTCTAGCTAACTGAAAGTTTTTTCCCTACCCGAAACGTATATAACAAGAAAAATTTGTTTTAATACAATGGGAATTCCGTTGGAACTATATATATTTGTAAGTCAAGTATTTTTGTTTGAATGCTCATATATTAAATATGTCGTCCAGATTGATATTTGGTCTTTTTCCAATTCCTGATAACTTGAAACAAGATTGAGAAATATTTTATTTCAATATTTAAATTGAATTTATTTCACAGAATAATATCCAACTCATTCTGTTTCCATAGTAAATAAAAGGAAAATCATGAAAAAACAGGAAAAAATCATGGTAAAATCATAATTAAAATTTTTTTAATGTATCTGAAATAGTATTTATACTGAAAAATAACTCGACCTTGAAATAACCTTGTGGATTAGTAAAAAGTTTCATTTTTATTTAGATTGTATATTCCGTAAAACGTATTTTATTTGTCTTTAAACATCAATTAAAAAATATAATTTTTCTTTTTCCATCTTTTTTAAATAAACGGCTTATTTATTAATATTATCCTCAAGGATACAATGATTAAATTTTTATTATTGCTTCAGTTACGTGAATCATTCCTATTTTTTCATTCATCTAGTGTGATATAAATTTATTTATTATTTTTTTATTTTGAATTATTTATTAAAGAATATATTTTGTGTCTATAAAAACTTTAAAAGTATCCCTTTTGCACTGTATTTTTTTCAACTCTTCTTATGCATTTATACTTAAAATGCAAAACAGATTATTCATTGAGTACAATACTTCTAAAATATTTACCAATTCCACTTATCAATTTAATTTATCTATAAGATGCTTATATCTCTGTATTACATTATTTTCTACAATCAATTAATAGTATGTGAAGTTCCAGTACTTCCTGCACTCCAACACCCACGTCTTTTCGTATTAAAAGCTTAGAACTTTTCCAATATTTGCTGTCGTTTCAAAGATTCATTATTCAATTCAATATTGAATACTCTGTAATAGAAAGACACACAAAAAACCCAACTCTCTTGAATCACTACTTCAGGAAACACTAAAAGAAAGTTGCGATTTCTAGTGAAGGAGACGTCCTAATATCTGTCAGACAAAAGCTTTCATTGTGAACAGGACGTTTTATTTGACTTCGACAATTGTGTTCCACAAAAGTGTTCCGTTGCACCAAATTCAGAAAATGGAAGAAAACCCAAAGATAAATTAGAATGGATTATCAAAAAGATCCTTGATATTGGACAAAAATATTTTAAGCCGAAATGAATATTGAAAGGAGACATTAATAACTTATTTGATATTTAAATCCATCAGACGACTCATTAATAATAGTTTTTAATCTTTGTAGTTATTTGAATGTTGTTTAAATATATTGGTTTAGCATATAGATTTATTTTTTTTAATAAATAAATTTTAATTATTTCGTTTAGTAATTTTTTTCTTAAAATTGTTTATGATTGATGTAATTTTTATGAAAAGGCGTTTCTTTTAAAGACAGATATATTTTGATAAGAAATTTGAAAATCATTATGATACACTGGCTAAAAAAGGAAGTTTGATAGAGCAACGCATTAATCGAACTCTCTCATTTCATACGACTTAATTGTTTCTTAACTTGACTCTTAAAAATACTTTTAAACAAGATATTCTCTAACGCCTACAGATAAAAGGTGGAGAATTCAGGGAGAGGAGAGAAGTATTCCCGATTTTCCAAGAAAGACAGCGATAGCTCAATTGAGACGCTTGACTGGTCATGTTCACATGACCATGTCTATAGAATTGGAATGGTGGATTCACCAAACTATGACTGTAGTCGGCCTGTGACTTTTGAGCATTTAAATAATTGCAATATCCTTTCTAGGTATGAGGACAGGGTCAAAAAGTACTGGAGAACCCTTGAACTAGTAGCTTAGGCGCCAATGTCCAGCCTTTATAAAATAAAATCGCGACATTTTAAAAATATAGAGTTAATTATTTGAATTCTAAAAAAAATTTTTACCAGTTGTTGCTTTGAAAAATTTCATTATATGTGCACAAAACTGTTTTTATATAGGGGAAATTGTTGCATTGCTTTTGAAAATTAAATCGAAAGAATTATTTTTCGAGGTAAAAAAGAATTAAAATTAAAGAATATTCGTTAAAATCCTGCTTGGAACAGCAAACATCAATAATATGCTGCTAATAAATGGTTTAAACGCTTCCTATCTATATAGATTTCCTTTTCGAATCCTAATAATTTCTTTATATTTCATTTAATCGTTCTAAATATCTCGTTTGATTTAAAATTTTTTTTTCTATTAATATAAATTGTTTATATTGATATAATATCAATCCATCCATTTCCATTAATAAAAATTAGTACACTGAATTTAACCCCATGAATATATATTTGAAAGAATTTGTCACTATCCAACTATTAATGAAATACTTTATTTCTTATATAATCAATATTTTCTTTTAATTAGAATTATTTTTCAAGGATTTATGAATGCATTTGAAGAATAATTGTTCTTTTGTTATTAAGTTTAATTTAAAATCCACAACAGATCGTAGTCACATTTAATAACAGTTATCTAACCGTAGAATAATCACCACAGAAATTACTGAAACCACA
This sequence comes from Caerostris darwini, assembly GCA_021605075.1. Classification (NCBI taxonomy): domain Eukaryota; kingdom Metazoa; phylum Arthropoda; class Arachnida; order Araneae; family Araneidae; genus Caerostris; species Caerostris darwini. The sequence continues at coordinate 21,213 of BPLQ01009459.1, forward strand.
TCCAACTGAAGTGTCAACTTCCAATTTTGTGCACTAATCAGTTTAATATGTTTTATTCGGTTTCCAATCCGAATGCCGGTTCCCCGTGCATTAAATGCCTTTTCCATAACAGGCCCCGTCCAAGCGGACGGCATTAATTACGAGAGACGTTCCCGTTACTCGACAAAGGCATTAAATACTTAGCGTTTAATAGAAACTGGCTGCACTCTCGAATTATTGGTCTCTAGTGGATGAAACAGGATTGTTGGTGCCTCTATCAATATTTTCTGCCAGTGCGCGTGCTCAGAATCAAAAGTAATTAAGTTATCTCGTTTTATTGGAGTTGAGCTTTATTGTAAATGCTCCTTAGTAGTTTAAGCACATATTACAAAAGTTTTGAAAACGAATTCAGTGTTCATTATACAAATGAGCCAAGGAAATGTTTAATGATAATGTGTATCTATTTTTATCTGAATTTCAATTTATTTAGTCGGTTACAGTCATCTGAGATTGCTAAATTCATGCGATTTTTGCTGAAATGATTTCCACACTAAATTTAAAATCATTCTTTTAAAATGGTGCCATACTAAAATTATAACCAATATTCTAAAATGATTTGCATGCAAAAATGACAACCATTTTTCTAAAATGATTTTCATCTCCAAACTAAAACCATTGCTCTAAAATGGTGTCGTCCTAAAATTACAATCATTGCTCTAAAATGGGGTCTTTCTAAAATTACAACCATTTTTCTAAAATGATTGCCATCCTAAAATTACAAACGCTGCTCTTATGGTCTTCTGACACAACACTTTTCCAATATTTTTGTTATTTTAAGGTTAATTTTGAAAGTTGTAATTGCATTGCTTTTTAATATTCTTTTAGAAACGCATTTTAAAAAAATAAAATGAATTTAAATGGCACATTAAATTAAAATTAAAAAAATAATTTTTTTTTTGAAATTTTATGAATTTTTAATTATAGGTCTAGTGTATGCCCAGACATTACAATAATCATTAAAATCCTTCTTAGAACAGCAAGTATCACTAATATATTAATAACAAATTGTTTAAGCACATCCTATTTATAATGACCAAAGTTTTGACTTTTCGAATCGTAATATTTTCTTTATACTACATTGAACCGTACTCAAAATTTTTATATGATAAGAAATTATTCAACATCTCATTTGATTTAAAGAATTTCTTCCCATTAATATAAATTACAGCACTGAATTTTACCCTATGAATATATATTTTAATGATTTTTTTACTATCCAAGTATTAAAAAACAATTTATTTCTTATATTATCATTAAAAGATTGATATTTATCTTCAATTAAAATTATTTTTCAAGGATTCCTAAATGCATTTGAAGAGTAATTGTTCTTTTGTTGCTAAGTTTGATTTAAAACCCGCAACAGATCGTAGTCACATTTAATAACAGTTATCTAATCGTAGAATAATCAGCACATAAATTACTGAAACCACATTCAGCTGAAGTGTCAACTTCCAATTTTCTGCACTAACCAGTTTAATATGTTTTATTCGGTTTCCAATCCGAATGCCGGTTTGCCGTGCGTTAAATGCGCTTTCCATAACAGGTCCCGTCCAAGCGGACGGCATTAATTACGAGAGACGTTCCCGTTACTCGACAAAGCCATTAAATACTTAGCATTTAATAGAAACTAACTGCACCTCTAATTGTTGGTCTCTGGTGGATGAAACAGGGTTGCTGGTGCCTCTATCAATATTTTCAGCAAGTGCGCGTGCTTAGAATCAAAAGTAGTTAAGTTATCTCCTTTCATTGGAGTTGAGTTTTATTGTAAATGCTCATTAGTGGTTGAGCATTTTAAGCAAATGTTACAAAAGTTTCAAAAACGAATTCAATGTTCATTATTCAAATGAAGGTTAAAGTTAAATAAAAGTTAAATGTTATTGTGTATCTATTTTTATCTGAATTTCAATTTAATTAATCGTCTACAGTCATGTTAGATTGCTACATTACTCGACTATAGCTAAAATGATATCTAGCCTAAAATATAAAATAATTTCTTTTTAAATAGTGTCATCCTAAAATTACGGCAAATCTTTTAAAAGGATTTCCATCCTTAAATTACGATCATTGCTCTAAAAGTATTTGCATCTTAAAATTACAACCATTGCTCTTAAAGGGACACATTTGTCCATCATTTTTGACTGAATAGGCCGGGGTATTCTGCCCGTTTTCATAGTTAGTCCCTTGTGATTTCGTGAATCACGCCGTGTGTTAATTAAGGTCTGCCACAGACCGGATGCATTAGATTCCTCGCAGACTGAAAATCTCAATCCTTACAATGCACTTGTGAATCAAATTATATTTTTAATTTTCATTTCTTTGTAAATAATAATTTATAATAACCAGACGTCTGTCTCTAAACGCATTTATCAGACGTCTAAATGCATTTTATATATATTAAATACTTGCAAATAAAAATTAAAGTGTTCCCATGAACCTGAAAGTGACCCTCTTCTTGAAGTCGTTATTAGTCTAGTATATGCCGTGGCGATACAATAATCACTAAAATCCTCCTTATAGCAGCAAGCATCAGTAATATATTAATAATAAATTTTTTAGTCATATCATATTTATATAGACCAATGTTTTTTCTTTACGAATCCTTTTCTTTATTCATATTTTCTTTATATTTCATTTCAAAATTTTTTATATTCGAAGGAATTTTTGAAGGTCTTGTTTGATTTAAAGAACTTTTTCCATTAACATAAATTGTTTATAT
>BPLQ01009460.1:0-102379 GCA_021605075.1 Caerostris darwini
ATTTCCTGTCCTCGAATCATCCAGTTCTATTCGTTCTTGTACTTATCTTGAGTTCCAGTGTAAAAATAAAAAACTCATAAATTTTTCTCCAACTTTTTCACTTCTTTTTACTATACGCATAATGTTTTAGGGTGTTATTTTTAGGAATTTGTTGAAAGTAGTGAAGTTCCATAAAAGCACATGTTTTCGCTGAAAACATATCCGAATTGATCCTTGCCGGGAGATTCTCTGGAAAAATTGTCCAAAAGGGAAGGTAACATTTTTTTATTACTATAGCCAGTTGGAAATGTTTTGGACTGAGTGAAAATATATTTGTTTTGATGAAAAGGTTTCTTTTCCTTAAAGTAATTTATTTTTAAGAATAAGAGATAGTCTTATTTTTGACACTTTGTTTATTGGAAAAGTAGTGCGGGTTTTAATCCTCGCTATATGACATTTAAACTCGTGCATCAGTAGTAATTACATATGCTTACTTGGTGCTACTATCCTCATAATTTTTCGAAAGTATTTACAATCAATGTGACATGAATTAATAATAAAACAAATGTTTAAATACGTCCTTAATAAAAAATTATTACATTTTTTATTTTCTACAAAAAACACAATCAATGTAAAATTCATTTATATAGTGCTTTTCTTTTGTGTGTGTTCCTTTTATTCATTTACAGTGTTTTCACTTTTATATGTTTACTCACTCTTAATTTATTGAAAAAATCCCAATTTACTTCTTTATTTTAATTTGTTATCTCTTTTTAATAGTAGCTTACATTGGTATGCATTTACCTTTTCATCAACTTTGAAAAACACCTCAATAAATTTAAATAAAATGAAAAATATAAACATGCATATTTTTTAACTTTATATATATATATATATATATAAATCTTCATTATTAACTTATGCCCATATGGTGTCCAAAGGCCGTCTGCCTATTTGCAGATTTCGAGACAGGAGTATATTTTCGTTTGACGCGATATGGTTGTCAGCCTAATTCTAGCCCTAGTTTTCGAACGAACATAGTTGTCATCCGTGTCTTAAATGATGGAACTCCCTGAAGGCATATCGTTCCTTTTTTTCGTTTCGAAGGCTAAAAACCTACCAGAGCAACTAACTAAAGAAATATATCCGTCATAATTCACTTTTTTATCGAGGCACTTGTGAAGAATAAATATTTCTAATCTCGAATCTTTAGTTCTATTCGCTTTTGCACTTATCTTAGTTCCAAAGTAAAATAAAATAAAACTCATAAATTTTCTCCATTTTTTTATATATAATGTTTGGTGTTATTTTGGAATTTTCTTGAAAGAAGTAAGTTCTATAAAAACATGTTTTCGCAGAAAACATATTCGATTGATCCTTATGTGAGGTTCTCTGGAAATATTGTCAAATATGTGGGTTTTTTTTCTATAGCAGTTGAAATGTTTGGATTGAGTAAAAATATACTTGTTTGGATAAGAGATTTTATTTTTCTTAAAGTAATTTCTTTCAAAATTAGAGAGACTCTTAAAATAGATGATTTATCAGAAAGAAATTCAGTTTTATTCTTCGCTATATGACAGTTAAGCTGGTACAATGAAAATATAAATAAGTAATAATTACAAATTAAATGTCTTCTATACATAATACTTAAGTATTTACAATCAATGTGAGCAGTTTAAATTGATGATGAAAATTACTACATTGAAAAAAAAACCGGCACAGCCGACAAAAAAACTGGAACTGACGGTAATATCTTTTTCTCTTCACAGAAAGAATTATATTGCCAGCTGTTTCACTAATCTTTATATCCCTCATATTCCATATTTATTTATATACCTACCTTCGAGATATTAGGTATAAGTGAAACGAGATCCGATGTATAACAGATTAAAAAAAAAATCATACAAAAATTTGCAGGTTATTTTATAGTTTTACAATTAAGGTTTGGATACATCAAACACATTGTTAATAGAATAAAAGCTGCTCTTCATTCTTTGCTTAACTATAAATATAATTCGTAAATTTAAGTGTTTTAATTTTTTTCAGCTGATGCAGATATGCAAAAAAGTAGCTAACATATCCAAAACGTTGAATATATAATATATTACATATCTATATCAATATCTATATCTATATCTATATATATATATATATAAATATTGAATATTTTTTGAATAAAAATATCTAAAGTAAACAAATTTAATTCAGTAAAAGTAAAGAAATGCAAAATATTATTTTTTGTATAACTCATCGATAGACTATTTCTGAACATAAATTCCCATTTCTGATCGTGATGTGCTTTTTCCAAACTAAGAAATAAAAAAAGGAACTGATATTGTTATCATAGATGAAACTCAAGGAAGTAATTACGATATCAAAACAAGAAATAAAAAAAAAAATGTTATTTTTCGAACGGACGCAGTTGTCGATCCGTGTCTGAAATGATGAAACTCCCTGAAGGCATATCGTTCCTTTTTTCCGTTTCGTAGGCTAAAAACCTACCAGAGCAACTAACACAAAATATATCCGTCATAATTCACCTTTTTATCGAGACACTTTCCGAAGAATAAATATTTCTAATCTCGAATCTCCAGTTCTATTCGTTCTTGTACTTATCTTAGTTCCAGTGTAAAATAAAATAAAACTCATAAATTTTCTCCTTTTTCACTTCTTTTATACATAATGTTTGGTGTTATTTTGGAATTTGTTGAAAGAAGTAAGTTCCATAAAAGCATGTTTTCGCTGAAAACATATCCAATTGATCCTTATGGGAGATTCTCTGGAAAAATTGTCAAATGTGTATTTTTTTTATTATAGCAGTTGAAATGTTTGGACTGAGTGAAAATATATTTGTTTTGATGAAAGGTTTCTTTTTTCCTTAAAGTAATTTCTTTTAGAATAAGAGATAGTCTTATTTTTATTTGTTTATTGGAAAGTAATTTGGTTTTAATCCTCGCTATATGACATTTAAACTCGTAACATAAAAAAAGTAATAATTACAAAAAAATGCTTACTTGAGTGCTACTATCATAATTTTTCAGTATTTACAATCAATGTGACATGAATTAATAATAAAACAAATGTTTAAATACGTCCTTAAAAAAAAAAATTATTACATTTTTTATTTTCTACAAAAAACACAATCAATGTAAAATTCATTTATACTGTGCTTTCTTTTGTGTTTCCTTTTATTCATTTACAGTGTTTTCACTTTATATGCTTACTCACTCTTAATTTATTGAAAAAAATCCCAATTTACTTCTTTATTTAATTTATTATCTTTTTAATAGTAGAACATGTATGCATTTACCTTTCATCAACTTTGAAAAACACCTCAATAATTTAAATAAAATGAAAAATATAAGCATGCATATTTTTTTTAACTTTTATATATATATATAAACCTTCATTCACCCAACATGCCCATGGTGTCCAAGGCCGTCTGCCTATTTGCAGATTTCGAGACAGGCTATATTTTCGTATGACGCGGTATGGTTGTCAGCCCTAATTCTAGCCCCAAAAAAGTTAAAGAAATTCAAAATATTATTTTTGTTTTATAACGCACCCATCGACTATTTCTGAACATAAATTCCCATTTCATATCGTTATGGGGTTTTTCAAACTAAAAAAAAAAAAGAAAACTTGATATTGTTATCATAGGTGAAACTCAAGGAAGTAATTACGATATCAAAACAAGAAATAAAAAATAAAAAAAAAATGTTAGTTTTCGGACGAACACAGTCGTCGATCCGTGTCTTAAATGATGAAACTCCCTGAAGGCATATCGTTCCTTTTTTCCGTTTCGTAGGCTAAAAACCTACCAGAGCAACTAACACAGAAATATATCCGTCATAATTCACCTTTTTATCGAGGCACTTCCGAAGAATAAATATTTCTAATCTCGAATCTCAAGTTCTATTCGATTTTGTACTTATCTGAGTTCCAAAGTAAAATAAAATAAAATTCATAAATTTTCTCCTTTTTTTTATACGTAATGTTTCGTGTGATTTTGGAATTTTGTTGAAAGAAGTAAGTTCTATAAAAACATGTTTTCGCTGAAAACACACCCGATTGATCCTTATGGGAGATTCTCTGGAAAAATTGTCAAATGTGTGTGTGTTTTTCTACTATAGCAGTTGAAATATTTGGACTGAGTGAAAATATACTTGTTTTGATAAAAGGTTTTATTTTCCTTCAAGTAATTTATTTTAGAATTAGAGATAGACTTAACATAGTTTTTTTTTGATGGGAAAATAATTTGGTTTTATTCTTCGCTGTATTACAGTTAAGCTAGTTGAAATTATATAATGAAATTGTAAATAAGTAATAATTAAAAATTAAATGCTTTGTATTCATGCTTCAGTATTTAGAATCAATGCGAGCAATCATTTTAAATTAATGTTGAAAATTACTGCATTAAGAAAACCAAAACATCCGGCAAAAAAATGGAAAATCCTGGCCATATCCTTCTTTCAGTAATGAGAGAAGGATATTGCTGGCTGTTACACTTATCCTTGTATTCCTCATGTCCCATATATATATATATATATATATATACATATAGCCTCCTTCCACGATATTATGTGTAAGTGGAACGACATTCAATATATAACAGGTAAAAAAATCATTCAAATATTTAAAGGGTGTATTAAAGTTTAACATTTGAGGTTTGGATAAATCAAAAGACACTGCTAACAGCATTTATGCTGATCTTAATACTTCGCTTAACTATAAAAGCAATTCGTAAATTCGTGGTTTAAATTTTTTTCTGCTGATGCAGGTATATAAAAAAGTGGATAACAAACATTGATTATATTAAGTTGACCATTGAATATAATTTTTTTTATATGTATCTAAAAACATTGAATATTTTTTTCAATTCAAAAATCTGAAGTAAACATATTTAACCAATAACGATAAAGAAATTCAAAATATTTTTATTTTGTTTTATAATTCATCAATCGACGAAACTAAGAAATAAACTAAGAAACCAAAAACTCCAAACTAAGAAATAAAAAAAAATTAAAACACAGGAAAACTTGATATTGTTATCATAGGGGAAATTCAAGGAAGTAATTACGATATCAAAACAAGAAAAAAAAATATTAGTTTTCGAACGAACACAGTCGTCGATACGTGTCTTAAATGATGAAACTCCCTGAAGGCATATCGTTCCTTTTTTCCGTTTCGTAGGCTAAAAACCTACCAGAGCAACTAACACAGAAATATATCCGTCATAATTCACCTTTTTATCGAGACACTTTCCGAAGAATAAATATTTCTAATCTCGAATCTCCAGTTCTATTCGCTCTTGTACTTATCTTCGTTCCAAAATAAAATAGAATAAAACTCATAAATTTTCTCCTTTTTCACTTTTTTTATACATAATGTTTGATGTTATTTTGGAATTTGTTGAAAGAAGTAAGTTCCATAAAAACAAGTTTTCGCTGAAAACGTATCCAATTGATCCTTATGGGAGATTCTCTGGAAAAATTCTCAAATGTGTATTTTTCTTTTCATTATAGCAGTTGAAATGTTTGGACTGAGGGAAAATATATTTGTTTTGATAAAAGGTTTCTTTTTTCCTTAAAGTAATTTCTTTTAAAATTGGAGATAGCCTTATTTTTATTTGTTTATTGGAAAGTAATTCGGTTTTAATCCTCGCTATATGATAAAATTATATTTTTGTTTTATAACGCACCCATCGACTATTTCTGAACATAAATTCACATTTCATATCGTGATGGTTTTTTTTCAAACTAAGAAAAAAAAGAAAACTTGATATTGTTATCATAGGTGAAACACAAGGAAGTAAATACGATATCGAAACAAGAAATTTTAAAAAAAATGTTAGTTTTTGAGCGAACACTGTTGTCGAAACGTGTCTGAAATGATGAAACTCCCTGAATGCATATCGTTACTTTTTTCCGTTTCGTAGGTAAAAACCTGCCAGAGCAACTAACATAGAAATATGTCCGTCATAATTCACCTTTTTATCGAGGCACTTCCCGAAGAATAAATATTTCTAATCTCGAATCTCAAGTTCTATTCGATTTTGTACTTATCTGAGTTCCAAAGTAAAATAACATAAAATTCATAAATTGTCTCCTTTTTTTTATACATAATGTTTGGTGTTATTTTGGAATTTTGTTGAAAGAAGTAAGTTCTATAAAAACATGTTTTCGCTGAAAACACACCCGATTGATCCTTATGGGAAATTCTCTGGAAAAATTGTCAAATGTGTGTGTGTTTTTCTACTATATCAGTTGAAATGTTTGGACTGAGTGAAAATATACTTGTTTTGATAAAGGTTTTTTTTCCTTAAAGTAATTTATTTTAGAATTAGAGATAGACTTAACATAGTTTTTGATGGGAAAATAATTCGGTTTTATTCTTCGCTGTATTACAGTTAAGCTAGTTGAAATTATGTAATGAAATTATAAATAAGTAATAATTAAAAATGAAATGCCTTGTATTCATGCTTCAGTATTTAGAATCAATGCGAGCAATTATTTTAAATTAATGATGAAAATTACGGCATTAAAAAAATCGGCACATCCTGGAAAAAAAATTGGAAAATTCTGGCCATATCCTTCTTACAGTAATGAGAAAAGGATATTGCCGGCTGTTCCACTTATCCTTGTATTCCTCATATGTATATATACATATAGCCTCCTTTTACGATATAATGTATAAGTTGAATGAGATTCAATATATAACAGGTAACAAGTCCAAATATTTGAAGGGTATATTAAAGTTTAACATTTGAGGTCTGGATAAATCAAAAGACATTGCTAACAGCATTTCTTAATACTTCGTTTAACTATAAAAGCAATTCGTAAATTCAAGTGCTTTAAATTTTTTTCTGCTGATGCAGATATATAGAAAAATGGATAACATATAACAAACATTGATTATATTAAGTTGACCATTGAACATATATTTTTTTATATGTATCTAAAAACATCGAATATTTTTTTCAATAAAAAAATCTGAAGTAAACATATTTAACCAATCACGATAAAGAAATTCAAAATATTTTTTTTTGTTTTATAATTTATCAATCGACGATTTCTGAACATGAATTCCTATTTCACATCGTGATGTGCTTTTTCCAAACAAAGAAATAAAAAAAAAAAAAAATAAAAAACAGGAAAACTTGATATTGTTATCATAGGGGAAAATTCAAGGAAGTAATTACGATATCAAAACAAGAAATAAAAAATGTTAGTTTTCGAGCGAACACAGTTGTCGATCCGTGTCTTAAATGATGAAACTCCCTGAAGGCATATCGTTCCTTTTTTTCCGTTTCGTAGGCTGAAAAACCTACCAGCGCAACTAACACAGAAATATATCCGTCATAATTCACCTTTTTATCGAGGCACTTCCCGAAGAATAAATATGTCTAATCTCGAATCTCCAGTTCTATTCGCTTTTGCACTTATCTTAGTTCCAAAGTAAAATAGAATAAAACTCATAAATTTTCCTTTTTTTTTAATCATAATGTTTGGTTTTATTTTGGAATTTTGTTGAAAGAAGTAAGTTCTGTAAAAACATGTTTTCGCTGAAAACATATCCAATTGATCCTTATGGGAGATTCTCTGGAAAAATTGTCAAATGTGTGTCTTTTTTTGTTACATCAGTTGAAATGTTTGGACTGAGTGAAAATATATTTGTTTTGATAAAAGGTTTTTTTTTTTCTTAAAGTAATTTTTTTAGAATTAGAGATAGCCTTGAAATATTTTTTATGGAAAAGTAATGCGGTTTTTTTCCTTGCTATGTGACATTTAAGTTGGTATATTGGAAATAAAAATAAGTAATAATTACAAATAAAATGCCCTTATTGAATACTTCAGTATGCACAATCAATATAAGCATGTTAAATCTATGTTCCAAATTACTATAAAAAAATAACGTATACCCAAAGAAGTGGTTGCCCAATAAATATAATCAAAACTTTTTTTAGGGTTATGGAACAAATGTCAATAAATTTAAAAATTGTTCAAATAAGTCATTAATAAAAAAAGATACATTACATTACTCCAAAAAAATGAATATAAAATTTAATGTATGCAGCGCTCTCTTTTGTGTTTCATTTTATTTATTTACAGCGTTTTAATTTCATTTATTTTCTCACTCTTAATTTACTGGAAAAAAGCGTAATTTAAATATTTATTTTAATTTATTATTATTTTTTAATATTAGCATAGGTATGAATTTATCTTTTTTTTCAACTTTGAAAACCATATAAATAATCTAAATAAAATAAAAAATTAAACCTGCACATTTTTTTCTTAAATTTATTTTTTCATATTACATATACATAAATCTTCTTCAGGTGCATAACATCACCATGGTGAGTCAAGGCCGCTGTCTACTAGCAAATTTCGAGACAGAAAATGTTTTTCTATTTTTATGGGTTAGAATAGTCAGAGTTTTTCAGAAAATAAATTTTTGTATTAATTCTTTTATAAATTCCTAACGTGTAATTTATTCTTTATTATATTTGAAAATAAACAACTCTTAATTAATTAATTCTTGTTTATTACTTTGAGAAATTATTTTTAATATCCATAATAATTTATAAATTATTTTTAATATATATTCATATCCATTAGCCTTCTAAACATATATTTTTATCATTCTTTTTTTTTAAATATTTTGAATAAAATGACTAAAGTTACTAAGTTTATCATTTATGGAGCAATAAAAAATTTCCAGAAAAGTTAAAAGAATTATTAAAATCTATTTTCAAAAAGATAAAAGGCAATAAATACTACACATACCCCGTTATTTATTCGTGCTATCCCAAACATTTTGCTTCGTTATTCGCCAAATTCATACGCCATCTCCTGACCGGAATAAATAAAAGGGTTCAGAAAAAAAAAATAACACCAAATAACAAAAAAAAAAAAAAAAAAGAGACCATCCTCTATTTGGAGCCCGGCCATATACTACCTTATCTGGGACGTTATGTCTCGCGATGAAGAATGAAAAGAAGGGGAAAAACCCTATATGAACGAATAAAACTGGAAAGAGACCAAATGCTAGCTGCTTTTTCGAAGTAAAAACTTCCTCGTAAAATGGGAGCATTGCTTTCTGGAATCGGGCATCTAACTCTTTATGCGGAAATGTTTTTATTGAAATGTATCAATGGATTTTTCTTCTTTAAGGTTGGCAAAGAAATGTATCGGTTTACCCCAGCCCGTTATTTATACAAATATCGTTTCCGAGAAGATTTAGTTGGGAATTTTGATCTATATTGATCTAGAATTTCAGTGTAGTACCCGACTATATAGGGTGACCTTCTTACTCTCAGAGAATGTCGATTCCAATTCCACGCATAATGCTGAATCGATAAATTGATATTTCATTCCTTTTATTGCTGGCATATTGGATATCGAAAGTAATAAAAGTATGTTGGTATGCCGGAGTTATACTCTCTTACTTTTTGTAATTCTTTGAGATGCATTTCGATAAATATCAGTTTTTATAAAATTGAAATTCTGTAACAGAACAGTTCTATCTGATATTTTGGAATTTATATTCCATAAAATCAATTCTTAAAAATCAGCAAATATTACTTTTCTTTGGATCTACTATAACCATCATAGATTCCGCAGGGCTTATATATACATTTTTGTCATCTTAAAAATTATCGTTTTTTTGTTAAATGTAGTTATTTATGATCGTTTCTTGAGTTTTTATACTCTCATAGCAGTACCCTTTGTGGTATACTACAATTTTAATAAATTAGTATCTATATAAATATCTATAATAGTTTTGTATTTTACAAAGGAATTGATGCTTTTTCCTCTTTCTGAAAATCCATTTTTGTCTTAAGTCTTTTGTAAATTGTTAATGTGTGATTAATTCTTTATTAAATCTGAATGGACCAGCTCTTAATTAAATATCTTTATTGCCTTATTAAAATAATCCAATTATTTTAAATATTATTACTATTTTAGAAATTATTTGTAATAAAGATTCATCACTGATGTGAAGAATTGCTTTTGAACTCTTATTGTAATTTATTTTTGCAAGAAATATTTTCATAATTGCTTTTCATATATAAATTTTAAATTTATAAAGAATTTTAAAGTATCTTCACTATACATTGCTGCAAATAAAAATAGCTATATTGAACTAAAATATAATTAAACTGAATAATTAATAATAATTTTGTTTATAAAAAAATTTTAAATACATAAATTGGATTTATTGTAATTTTTTAATTTTCTTACGTGGAACAAAATGGATAACTATAAATCTGTGTCATATTATCCATTGAAACTCAAGACTTTAGGTCAAAAATAATATAATAGTAATAATAGTGTACTTATAAGACCAATACTGCTAATGTACCGTCTACCAGAGAAAATATTTTTTTATTTCTTTTTTCTACATTGAAAATTTTATATACACATAATTTCAACTTGACTGAAAAAGATTTTTTCCTGTAAAATCGCATAAATTGGATTATCCATAAACTTTCTGCCGATTTTGAAGAAAAGTTGAAATGCAGCTCATTTAAGTTTTGGTATACACTTATTAAATTACAAAGATGTTTTTTTATTTCACTATCTTTCAGGGCAGCCTGATGGCTAAGAGGCTAGCGATCTCAGTTTTAGTAACACAGGCTTCAGTGTCGAACCATGGTGGTGTCATAGACATTTGTTAACAGTTCGAAATCCACTTTAAAGTCTAGGTTCCGGTCTATTTAGAACTAACTTGCAAAAAATGAAACTAAAGCAACAAACCAATCAATCTTTCAGGCAACTTAAAAATTCTATCCTTTTAGAAGGTAGGTTTTTCGGTAAAAAACGTTTCTACATGTTTTGCTATCTCGATCAAATAATTGAAGTTTTTCCATTAAGGTAATTTTATAATTATGGAAATATGTGTACATCTTAGGGAGCTAGATCCGGTGAAAGGGGAAGAACAACCCAAACGAGCTCCAACAATTTTCGTAGAGTTGTCAATTAAACATGAGGTCATGCATTGTCCTGGTAAAACATGACGCCCTTCTGATTCGCTATTTTTGAACGTTTTTGTGCAATTGCTGTCTTTAATATATCTATTTGGGATCAATATTTTTCTGAATTTATCATCTCCTTGCTTAATAGAATTCATAATACAGGATTCATTTTCATTCCCACTAGACACATGAATTTCTTAGGATGCAGACCTGCTTTTGGAGTGCTAAAGATGGTTCGCTGCGCATTCCCCAAGACTTTTTTTCTTTCAACAGTATTACTAACGAGCCGTTTTCAAACAAATAAACTGCTGTCCCTCTCCCGTCAATACTTGATTCAAAAATGTTATCCCACGTTTCATCAGACTTTTCTCTGATAAATCGTGGGGAACCTATACATCCCAACGGTTTGCTAGGCAGCCAAGCCTCACATAATGATCGTGGATAGTGGATTTTAATATTTTAAAATTTCTTGCTAATGCTCTTATCGCATACCGCGGGGGGGGATTTCAAACAGTGTTTTAATCTGATCTTTATTTGTAGTTATCGGTTATGTTTGGTTTGTCGTTCTACGGTCATCTTGAGCACACTTTAAGTTAATTGCACAGGGGCCTACAGTTTAATGTGTATTCTGTACCATTAGCAACCATCCATGTTGTTATGGATGGTTGTTAATGGTACGGAATACAAATTAAACTGTAGGCCCCTGTGTAACAACCATGATTCGAACATGAAGGCACATTTGTGGTGCAGCCTCACCTTACCGTGAGTTCTTAAACTTCAAGGTTGAAATTGCCAGCTTTAAACCTACTAAACCACTTCCGCACAATTCTTTGAATTACAACACTTTTGTCCCAAACAGAGCATATTTCATTTGTCTTTCCACTAAAAGAAAATCATTAAATACTTATAATGGACTTTGTTTGCTTGCATATTTAAAGCTATATACAACTGATGAAGATTAGCGTATCGTATGCAAACGTTTTTCTAAATATGCCTGAAGTACAGTCTTTTAGAATGTGTAAGCATGCCATTTGTTTTTAATTATTGCTATTTATTAAAATGTGTCCTTATGTCACCTAATGAAAATAAGCACGAACTTTCCGGAATACTCAAATAATTTCAAATAATAATAATAATAATAACAATTGAACTGTTATCAAAAATTGTATTTGTAACAAACAAAGACTGAATTATGATGGTATGTCATTTAAAATATGTAAAAAAAACTCATTGTAATTTTAATATAGAATCGTTTAGTATCTCACTAAGATTTTAAGAAGTCTTCCATTGATCTTGCTGAGTGACTTACTGAATCCCGCATTGTCTTATATGAAATAAAATAAAAAATATTTTATTAAAAAACCCGAATTAAATAGCACAAATATTTAACATAAATATATAAATTAAAATTAGTAAGTAATTGTGTTTTAATTAAGTTAAAATTTTAGATTACAAAAAAAAAAACAATAATAAATAACTTGCGAAAAATAAATTGTTATGGTCAATTCAGTTAGTTGAACATGCTTATAACATATTGATAAAAGGTGTAACATTTTAAAACCCCGTCTGAGTGGGACATATTTCGTATGTCTATCCATTTTACTATATTCTAGTAACAATCACCAGAACATTCATCTCTAGATTTTAGTATATAGCTTCATTGATCATTCATTTATATTTCATATTTTAAGATTCAGCTTCATTGCCCACTGATCACGAATTCTGTTGCTGAATTGAAATCGCAAAGCAATGCTGCACTCGGTTTGACTGATGCTCGTAATATATTGATAAATTACGCCATGCATTTCAAATACAAGTCTGAGTGATATGTCGTTCGATTGCCCATTTTTTTCCCCTTGTATTCTCATAACGATCAACAGATATTTCGTCCCTAGATTTCAATGTATGAGTTGTTGTTAAAGATCAGCTTTCCGATTCGTTAATTGGAAACAGTACAAAACATTCACTTTGGTTTAATCGACGTGGTGGACCGATGATACCGATTGTAAATTAGCTAGGTAAGGAAGGAATTGTTTTACAGATGGTAAATTAACAAAACGATGGAGGGTAGCCATATCGAATATTTGTAAAAAAAAAAATTAAATCAATATTTGTTTCTCTATCTCATAATCATGTGTACCGTATGTAATTTGCCTGGGGTTAAAGTACAAATAATAATACATGGCGTATCAAATGGGATATTTGCAAAGTGATTGAGAGTAGTCACATAGAACATTTGTAAAACAAATGTAAGCATTAGTTATTTCTCAATCTCATAATCATATATACCCTCGTGTCTCACTATATAAGTAAAAATAATAATACATTTTTTTGCCAAAATAATTTATATTCACTCTGTTTAACATTAATGGAAATGGTTTTTGTTATCTAAATTTGATGACTTTTCATTTAATAATATGTATAATAATAGACTAAATATTTTTAAGGCATTGTGTATTTGTTTAAGAAATTATGATAGATATTGTCAATTGAAATACTTCATAAATCAAATAGTTCATTTATGTTCAAAAGTTAATTTTCAGTAGACAAAAAAAATTTTTTCCAAAGAAAATGAACGAATTTGTTAAAAAATGGAATATATTTTTATTGAAAAAATATTACTATAAACCAAAAATAATTAAGTAATTTTTTTTTTTATTATTAACAGGAACTATAAGATCTTTAAATACACTTTGAGGTAAAATGGTTGTGAGTGCAAAAACGTGCCTTCAGAAAATTTTCCTGAAAAACATAAAAACTATTTCGGTAATTTATTTTCAGTTTTTACACTTTAACAAGCAAAGTTTTTCTCACAACTTGCATGGAATTTTGACTCCAACTTAACCACAAAAAAATAATAATAATAAACCAGTTTAAAAAAAAGCAACTTAAGATTCCATTCTTATTTGGCAGAAAACATGAAATTAGACAACACGAAAATCAACAATTAAGTGGAAGTAAAAGGAGTTTGAATTGTTTTGAAAAAGTTAGGGTTGCAGCTAATGAAATGCAGTGTTAATCGGATGGCTCTGAAAATATTATTTTTGAATTTTTTTATTGTGGTAATTAGTCTTTAGTACGGTGTTTTCGAGTAGTTAAAAAAACTTGAGGTAAGTTTGTTGTAAGTGATATTTTAAACTACCTTCTTAAGAATTACATTTTTTTCTTCTTCTTAAGTTCTTAATGTACGTACTTAACAATTAGAAACGAAAATAACTTATTTTAGAATTTTGATGATCTGGAATAGTTAGATATATCCCCTGAGGGATTTAAGTTTAATTGTTTCTGTAGTTTTAAAGGTAAAATAATAAGATTTAAGAAAATTAATTTTTTTTTAGATTTAAAAGAAAAGATTCTGTAATTTTTTTTGTTTATTTTTTTATATTTACTTTTTTCATACTTTCAGAGTAATATTCAAAATCTAATCTATGAGCATAAAAAAGTAAAATGTAAAGTAATAGCAATACTCAAAATCTACTTATGAACATAATTCAATTTAATAATTAATGTTTACACTGACAATCTTTCTCTTATTACAAATACTAGAAAAATATAATCATCATATTAAGTGAAAAATATATTCTTTACGTTTCTGTAATGTATCATTAATTATTAAAAAATATTTAAATGCTACGAATTGATTTTTCTTTTTGTATGTCTATGGATCATTATAAGCATAATGAGTACTATCATTTTTGGTATAGAATAGCAATAGTTAATATATATTCAATATGAAGAATATATGGAAAGGCGAAAATACAGTTTTATATAATTTCTTGAGATACGCCTATCTATTTTTGACTTTACTAATGTTAATAAATTAATATTCCTTCCATTAATACTGCAATTTAAATATCTCCATTTAAAATAATTATAACCTAAATAAATATATGCCAAAAATATGGAACGCATTTAACATATATATACATAAATATTACAAATCAAAAATATGAAATGTATAAACGTACACAAATACCATTATCACAGACACCATATAAAAAATTACCAGATTTTACTATTTTTTAAGTATCCTTTCACCCTACATTAGCATTACAATTTACTTACTATTAACGTAAACTATCACGACATAAATTTAATGTATTTTGTATAAAAAGAACACAATTATTATAAATATACACAAATACCATGTGCCAAGAATACTTGAAATATGGAACACTGTATATACTACTATACTACTATTGTGCCCAAAAAGTAAGACCAATTTTTTTTTTTTTTTTCAAAACCTCTTTATTTATTCTTCCAAATTATCATTCTATTTCATCTCCTTCCAAGTACTCCTTCCAACTCATACTATCTAATTAAGAAAAATATACAGATAATATGTTGAAAATAAAAATCAGATTCTTCAAGACTCAATTCAAAATTAGGTTTTCTTCCATTCCGAAGCAATAACTTAAGCAATAGCTTAAGAAAAATACTTTTCATTAAAATTAATTTAAATTGCTAATTGTATAGAAAGAAATATTTTTTCCTTCATTTGTTACGGATAAAAATAATTCTTTAAAAATTTTGCCGATATTGTTTTTAATGTATTTGCTTTAAAATTCTAACCCATTATTCCATTTCATTAAATTTCTCAACAAAGAAATACCTTAAAACAATACCATAAAGAAATTCCCAATAAATTCACTTCACTTCAGCTCTTTTTTCATTAGTGGCCGGCTTTTAGGAATTTAAAAAGAAGAAAAAAAAATGTTAATTAAAAAAGTCATTATAAAGCATTGATCACTGAAGAAGGTTAAAAAAAAAAAATTTTTACCGATTCTATTCAAATTAAATTAACGTTTCAGAGGTCAGTAATTGAAAACTAAAACTAAAAGGTAATTTTTTTTCATCTTTGGAAACTAAATTAATCGTGCATAATCAGCTGTTGTTTGAAGTAATTTAATAACTGAGTCGTGATCAATATGAATCGGGGGAAAAAAGATTAATAAAAAAGAATGATTTCCTTCATGAATAAGAACTGCAGGTTACTTTCATTTCGGAAAGGATTCGTAATTCAAATCTTGGAATATTTTTATTATTAATGAATTCTTCATTTGAAAAGGAAATTAGCAGTTGTTTTAATGAAAATGCAAGAAGTTATTGCATTTGATTATTTTATTTTGGTATACAGTTTGAAAGCATCGAAGCAATTCTGGATCTTTGTTTATTTAATGAACACATACGAACGTTAAATAAATAAATTAGTTTAAATACGCCCGAACGCGAGTTATGAAATTATATATGAAAGAAAAAATTATTTTTTAAATATGTTTATGTAAAGGAAAGATTTTATAAGTATTTGCATAAACTGAAAGCTAATTAGTTTGCCAATGAATCTGGGGATTTTATTTAGTGAAATGCAAAACAAATGGCATTTCAAACATAAAATTGTCCATATAATTAACTTGATTATAAGTAATCTAATCGCCTTCGTAGCTATTCTTTGAAAATGTGCATACATTTTTGTTTGAATATATTTTATAAATTTTGTACCGACAGAATAGTATCAAAGAAAAAAAAATGCAACAATATAAATAAATTTCCATTTTTATTTTTGTTTTGTTATAATAATTATTTTGAAAATCAGCATATTCCAACTAAGCAACACATGAGGTTCTTTGCAGTTTTGAACAGATAAAAAGTTTCCCATAAAAATTATTTTTATAGTTATCTGAGCTCCATCATCATCATTGACTCAACAGCCCCAGTATGGGCTGGGGGAGCCTTGGAGTTGCTTACTGACATATATCGAAACAGGATATGTTTTCTTTTTACGAGGTAGAGTTGTAGCCCTACGCCCAACACTCTTACATTCATATTTTTATTTTGCATTTATTAATTGATACTGAATTATAACTGATTGATTTATTTTAAAACTCTATTGCAGGAAAATATTCATCATCGCCTTAGATTTCCGAACCAATGATACTGTAGTAGCATATCTACAAGTGAAGCTGAACTTAAACTATATGTTCCTAATATTCAACCATCCATCGAAGTCTTTAAACATTTATTTATCCCATTTCTTGACTCTACATCTCCTATTACTTCTCCCAAAATCATTCCAAACTCAAAAAAAAAAAAAATCTCTAAACTTGCAACTCATCAACTAGACAACATCTGTTCTAGCAATTTATTAACCATCCAACATCTTTTTTTGCAATTTATCAATAAAACAGCTGATTTTGAATTTATCAATAAAACAGCTGATCATTTTATTGCAACTTATCATCTAACCAACATCCTTTCCTGCAACTTATCAACCAACCTACCACCCAACATCTTTCCTGGCAACTTATCAACCAACCTACCACCCAACATCTTTCCTGGCAACTTATTAACCACTAGCAACCAACATCGTTTCTTTCAACTTATTAAGCAATCAATATTTTATGTTCTTATATATTTAACAACATATAAATTTCGAATGTGAACGATACAATAATTTAAGATTCAACCTTTTTTGGAATTGATCCTCCTATTTTGCCTGATTTGCTGAGAAACACTCCACATGCCAATCTGTTTTTTTTTTTTTTTTTTTTTTCGAAAATCAGTCTTATGCCTTATATTTTAGCTTAATTTTGTTAATTTTTGTTTATTAGGTAATGTTCTTTAAATTGCGTATTATGTGAAATTATGTCAGAATTTTTGAAATTGATTCCATCGTTCCATTGCGTTTATTATTCATTACTTGACATATTAGCATTTATTTTATGCATCTTGGCTAAAACTGGCTGTTGTACCCTTAAAACTGACCGAATCAACATCTTTTCTTGCAATTTACCAACCAACGGACAGCTTTCTTGACATTTATCAACCATCCAACATCTTTCCTTGCAATTTATCAACCAACGGACAACCTTTCTTGCCATTTATTAACAATCCAACATCTTTCCTTGCAATTTATCAACCAACGGACAACCTTTCTTGCCATTTATTAACAATCCAACATCTTTCCTTGCAATTTATCAACCAACGGACAACTTTTCTTGCCATTTATTAACCATCCAACATCTTTCCTCGCAATTTATCAACCAACGGACAACCTTTCTTGCCATTTATTAACCATCCAACATCTTTCCTTGCAATTTATCAACCAGACAACATGCATCTTCCCTTGCAATTTATCAACCAAACAACATGCATCTTCCCTTGCAATTTGCAACTTATCAACCAACCTACCATACAACATCTTGTCTTGCAGCTTATCAACCTCTAGCAACCAAGATCTTTTATTTCAAATTAATAAGCAACCAATCTCTTTCCTTGCAACTTATCCCTTTCTTTGAAAGCAGACGCAGATGGACATGACAAATCTCTTGATTAGAATACTTTTCATTTTGGGCTCGGAGAGGAGAAGTGAGTTTCTCAGATGAGCTACTTCGGCATGTTCGTTGAACAGTGTGGGACCCGACTCCCATATCATTATAGTTTTATATCACAATATTGCTATTGCGGCTCTTTAAGAATAACTATACTTCTTTGAGGTGAAATGATTTGGGTTTTGTATATTCTACGAAATATCATGTTAAGTACAATTTTTTTATTAAAATAACTCAAGAAACATAAACTTAACAAAGAACATTCAATTTATGTGATTTATTACCAAATAAGAAACAGTAGATTAGCTACTAACTGTTAAAGCACATGAACTCACATATTTTTCCGTTAAAATATCTCATTTCTTCCCGATTAAAAAAATAATTATATGCATATTGATAATTAAAATAAATGTTATCAACATAAGATGTTATTCTAATTATTGAAAACTTTTCCGTATCATGGAGTCGATTGTAACTTTTCAATTGGTTTGTGTGCTTGTTTGACTCGATTATGGCCTGGCAACTGGGTTTATTTTATGCAAGATATACACAATAAAACCCTATTAAAATGAGGAGAAATTGAACAAAATCCTTTCAACCAATGAAAAACATGTCTGCGTTCTTCATTGACTGAAAGGAATTTGTCTTGAACACTTTCAAAAACAAGAAATAAACATAATTATAAATATCTTTGTTTGTACCTAAACTAAAATTGTAATATTTTTTTAAATCAAATATGCTAATTTGGAGCCTTTTTTTGGAACTAAACACCTATACCTTTCGTAAACAAAATAATTTTTATGGCAAATGGCATATTCAAAGCTGGTTTCTGTATATTTATTCCTAATCACCCAAAAAACAATTTTGCAATACTTAATACATATTATAGTATAACAGTATACACAGCGCTGCATATTTCTGGTATTCTTAGTATATAGTATTTGTGTATATTTATAATACTTGTGTTGATTATATATGGAATAAATTACATATTTATGTTGTAACAGTTTCAGTTAACAGTAAGTAAATTGTAGTGTTAAATAATACTTAACTAAAACAGTAAAAACTGGTAATTTTGTATGTGGTGTCTGTGATAACAGTTTTGTGTATATTGGTATGCATTTAATATTTTTGATTTGTAGTATTTATGTAAATTTATATTAAATGTTTTCCATATTTATGGAATATATTTATTTAGGTTGTAATTGTTTTAAATTAAGTATAGTTTTAATGTAAATTATGGTATTAATGGATGAAATAATAATTTGTTAACGTTAGTAAAGTCAAAATAGATAGATATATCTCAACAGGGTATATAAAACTATAATTTATCTTTTCCATATATTTTTCATATTGAATATATATTATATTTTGCTGTTCTATACCAAAAATAATAATACTTATTATGCTTATATGCTCCATGGGCCTAGAAGGACTATGAATTTAAAAAAGAAAATCATTTCGTAGCATTTAAATATTTTGTAATAATTAATGACACCTTACAGAAACCTAAATAATAGATTTTTCCCTTATTATGATTATATTTCTCTAGCATTTGTAATAAGAGAAAGATTGTAAGTGTAAGTTGTACTGTGTTCATAACTAGATTTTGAGTATTACTAGTACTTTACTTTTTACTTTGTTATGCTCATAGATTAGATTTTGAGTATTGCTCTGCAAATATGGAAAAAGTAGGAAAAAAAAATTCCCTGAACATTTAAAAAAAAAATTAGAAAGAAAATCTCGGAAAACTTAATTTTCTTAAATCTTATTATTTTATCTTTAAAACTACAAAAACAATTACACTTAAACCCCTCAGGGGCTATATCTAACTATTCCACATAATCAAAATTCTAAAATAAGTTATTTTCCTTTCTAATTGTTAAGTACGAACATTAAGAACTTAAGAAGAAGAAAAAATGTTAATTTCTTAAGAAGGTAGTTTAAAATATCACTTACAACAAACTTGGCTCAAGTTTTTAACCACTCGAAAACACCGTACTTAAGACTATTACCAGAATAAAAAATTAAAAAAATAATATTTTCAGAATATCCGATTAACACTGCATTTCATTAACTGCAACCCCCTAACTTTTCAAAAAAATTCAAACTCCTTTTACTTCCACTTAATTGTTGATTTTCGTGTTGTCTAATTTCATGTTTTCTGCCAAATAAGAATGGAATCTTAAGTTGCTTTTTTTTTAAACTGGTTTATTTTTATTACTTTTTTGGTTAAGTTGGAGTCAAAATTCCGTGCAAATTGTGAGAAAAACTTTGCTTGTTAAAGTGTAAAAACTGAAAATAAATTACCGAAATAGTTTAAAGTTTTTCAGGGAAATTTTCTCAAGGCACGCTTCTGCTCTCATGACCATTTTACCTCTAGTGTATTAAAAAACCTTGTAGTTTCTGTTTAAAAAACACTACTTAATTATTTATGGTTTATAGCAATATTTTTTGAATAAAAAATATTCCTTTTTTTACAAATGTATTAATTTTCTTTGAAAAAAAATTTTTCTTTTTTGTTTATAGGAAATTGACATTTTGCACGCAAATGAATTATTTCATTTCCGAACTATTTTAATTGACAAATTTAATACTAATTGCTTAAACACATATATAATGCATAAAAAAATATTTAGTGTATTATTATATATGTTATTAAATTAAATATAATCTAATATTGATAATTATAAAATATTCATTTAATTGAATGCTAAACAGAATGGACATAAATTACTTTCGAAAAAGCATATATTATTATTTGTATTTGTACAGCCAGATATGATGATTAAATGATATATGCTTGTAAAATATTTGTGTTATTATACTTAACATCGATCGATTATACGGTAGAGAAACAAATAATGTTGACGTTTTTTCTCAAATGCTCGATATAACTACCCTCTATCACTTTGCTAATCTCCCATCATTAAACCAGTTTTTGTAATATGTTAGCCACATCGGTTAAACATCGATGTGGTTAATCATATATCGATGATTCATCGATTAAATCGATTAAACATCGATCGATCGTCGACATCACACATAGATTAAACCAAAGCGCAGTGGTCTTTCCTGCTTCCGATTAATGAATCGTAAAACTGATGCTTGACAACTCATGCATTGAAGTGGCCTGGTGGCCAAGTAGCTAGCGCTCTGGCCTTTGGTATCCCAGGCTTCAGGTTCGAATCCTGGCGGTGACATGGATGTTTGTGAGTGGTTCGGATTCCACGTTAAACTGTAGGTCCCGGTCTGTTTAGCCCAAAGTGTGCACAAGATGACCGCAGAGTGACAAACCAAACCATACTTTGAAATCTAGTTGTGAAAGGTCAGTTAATCTTTAAGAGAATACAGAAAAAAATGATGAGCATGAGAACTGCATCTCACTCAGACGTGGATTTGAAACACATTGCACAATTTATCAATAAGTTATGAGCATGTTCTTTCAAACCGAGTGCGATGTTGCTTTGCGATTTCAATTCAGTAACATAATTCTTAATATATCAGAATAACTGAAAATAAATGGCATGCGTACATATTTTAAAAACATTATTTCATGCATATTTGGAAAAAGTTTGGTTACGATACAGTAATTATTGTCAATTGTATATGCCTTTGAATATGGATGCAAAGTGCATTATAAGTATTTAAAGAATTTATTTTATTGGAAAAGCAAAAGTCCTTCACAAGCGACAAACAAAATATGCGGTTTATGGCGAAAGTGCTGTAACTGAAAGAATTGTGCGGAAGTATTTTACTAGGTTTAAAAGCTGGTGATTTCAACCTCAACCTCTGAAGTATAAGAACGCCCGGAAGGTAGCTCTGCACCACAAATGAAGAACATATTAAAACACTAATCGAAAATGACCCACGTTATTTGATACATAAATTAGCAGGAAAGTTTAAAAATATTAAAATCCACTATCCACGAGCATTATGAGGCAGCTGCTCATCAAAACATTTTGATGTATGAGTTCCACATGACTTATCAGAGAAATATCTGATGGATCGAGGGATAACATTTTTTGAAGCAAGGACGGGGAGGCACAACGGTTCATTAGTAATACTACTGAAAGAAAAATGTATTTCGGAATGTCTGTCATAAAAGAATGCGGAATGGACACCTTTAGCACTCTAAAAGTAGGTCTTAATCCTAAGCAGGACATGGACTGTGTCTGATTGGGTTGAAAGAATTCTGCATTATGATTTCGAAAGCAACGAGGCAATGAATTCAGAAAAAATATTTATCCCAATTAGAGATATTAATGACAGCAATTGTACAAGAACTTCTAAAAACAGCGATTCGAAAAGGGGCGTTATGTTTTTTTTTTAACAGGACAATGACCGGGATGTGCATTTACAAATATTTTTAATATACAAAATTTACATAATTTAAATGTTTTATTTATTAAAATAATTAAAATTTATTTCAATTTAGCAATTGTTTTTCATAATGTATAGTGAATGTAAGAAATTATTTTAAACTTTGCAATTTAATAGCTGAAAAACAATTATTAAAAATAACACTTACAAAATAAATTCTAAAAAAATAATTCAAAAGAAATTTTTGCATAAATGATGAATGTACATTAAAATAATAAATCAATTATTATGAATATAAAAAATTATTAATAAATTATTATGAATATTAAAAATAATTTGATTAATTTAATAAGGTAATAGACGTAATTAATTACGAAATGTCAATTCAGATTTAATAAAAATTAAATACACATCAAAAATTTACAAAATTAATTATACATCAAGAATTAAAGAACTAATTATACACCAAGAATTTACAAATGAATTGGATTCCAAATCAAGAATTAACAAAAGAATTAATACAAAAATTGATTTTCAGAAAGAAGGAAAAGTATCAATTTCTTTGCAATGCACAAAACTATAACAAACATTAATATTGATATAAATTTATCACAATTGATCTGCTATGGGAGTATAAAAACTCAAGATATGGTTATAAATAAATACATTAAAAAAATATTTTATTTTATGATGACAAAAATATATAATCCCTTCAGAATATATATGATAGCTACAGTAGATTCTAAGAAAAGTAATATTTGCTTTGTGAAAATTAAAGACTTTGTGCTTTGTAAAATATTGAAGACTTTTATGGAATACAAGCTCCAAAATATGATAGAGAAATGTTCTGTTAAAGAATTTCATATTTATGAAGCCTGATATTTATCGAAATACATCACAAAGAATTAGGAATATAAGAGAGTATAACTCCAGCATACCAGCATAAATAAATACATTTTCAAAAGAACTGACGCAGAATTATTACTTTTATTACTTTCGATATCCAATATGTCAGCAATAAAAGAAATGAAATATCAATTTATCGATTCAGCATTATGCTCGGAATTGGAATTGACATTCTCTGAGAGCAAGAAGGTCACCCTATCTAGTTGGGTATTACACTGAAATTCTAGATCAATATAGATGAAAAATCCCAACTAAATCTTCACGGAAACGATATTTGTATAAATACTGGACTGGGGTGGACCGATACATTTCTTTGCCAACCTTAAAAAAGGAAAATCCATTGATACATTTCAATAAAAACATTTTCGCATAAAGAGTTAGATTCCCAATTCCAGAAAGCGATGTCCCTATTTTACGAGGAAGTTTTTACATCGAAAAAGCAGCTAGCATTTGGTCTCTTTCCAGTTTTATTCGTTCATATAGGGTTTTATTTACTTCTGCATCGCGAGATATAACGGCCCAGATATGGCCGGTCTCCAAATGGAAGATGGTCATTTTTTTTTGTTATTTAGTGTTATTTTTTTTTCTGAAACCTTTTATTTATTCCGGTCAGGTGATGTCGAATGAATTTTTGGCGAATAACGAAGCAAAATGTTTGGGATAGCACGAATAAATAACAGGGTATGTGTAGTATCTCTTGGCATTTTATCTTTTTGGAAATAGATTTTAATAATTCATTTAACTTTTTTCGGAGATTTTTTATTGAACCATAAATGATTTCACTATTAATTTTATTGAAAGAATATTAAAAAAAATGAATAATAAAAATAAATGTCTAGAAGGCTAATGGAAATAAATATATATTATGAATAAATATTAAAAATAATTTATAAATTATAATGAATATTAAAAATAATTTAACTGCTTTAATAAGGTAATTAACAAGAATTAATTAAGGTCAAAGGTCATTAATTCAGAGCTGGTCATAGATAGATTTAATAAAGAATGAATTATACATTAAGAATTTACAAAATAGTTAACTGAAAAAAATATTTCCGCAAAGAAGAAAAACTATCAATTTCTTTGTAATATAGTACAAAACTATTACAAACATTTACATCATTACAAATTTATCAAAATTGAAGTATACCACAAAAGATAAAGTTATGTGATTATAAAAAACCCAAGACACGATTTTAAATTAATACATTTAAAAAAAATCCGATATTTTTTAATATGAAAAAAATATAATAAATTCTGAATCAATGATAGTAGTTTCTAAGAAAAGTGATATTTGCTGATTCTGAAGACTTGATTTTATGGAATAGAAATTCCCAGACATGAAATAGAACTGTTCTTTTACAGAATTTCATGTTTATAAAAACTAATATTTATTTATTTATTGAAACACATCACAAAGAATTACGAAAGTACCGTAGCATAACTCCGAAATACCAACATAAATAAATACATTTCAAAAGAACCGATGCAACATTATTACTTTTGCAACTTTCGATATGCACTATGTTAGCAATAAAAGGAATGAAATATCAATTTATCGATTAAGCATTATGCCCGGAATTGGAATCGACATTCTCAGAGAGTAAGAAGGTCACCCTAACATGGTGGGTACTACACTGAAATTCTAGATCAATATAGATCAAAATTCAAAACTAAATCTTCGTGGAAACGATATTTGTATAAATACTGGACTGGGGTAAACCGATCCATTTCTTTGCCAGCCTTAAAAAAGGAAAGTCCATTGATACATTTCAATAAAAACATTTCCGCATAAAGAGTTAGATGCCCGATTCCAGAAAGCGATGTTCAATTTTACGAGGAAGTTCTTGCTTCAAAAAAGCAGCTAGCATTTGGTCTCTTTTCAGTTTTATTCTTTCATATAGGGTTTTTTTCTTCTTCATCGCGAGATATTACGGCCCAGATAAGGTAGTATATGGCCGGTCTCCAAATGGAGGATGGTCCTTTTTTTTTGTTATTTTTGTGTTTTTTTTCTGAACCCTTTTATTTATTCCGGTCAGGAGATGACGTATGAATTTTTGGCGAATAACGAAGCAAAATGTTTCGGATAGCACTAATAAATAACAGGGTATGTATAGTATTTCTTGCCTTTTATCTTTTTGGAAATCGATTTTAATAATTCTTTTAACTTTTCTGGGATATTTGTATTGCTCCATAAATGACA
Source organism: Caerostris darwini (assembly GCA_021605075.1). Lineage (NCBI taxonomy): Eukaryota > Metazoa > Arthropoda > Arachnida > Araneae > Araneidae > Caerostris > Caerostris darwini. The sequence goes on from BPLQ01009460.1 coordinate 25,718, forward strand.
AACTTAGCAGTTTTTTTTAAAGAATATTGAAAAAAGGAATGATAAAAATGAATGTTTAGAAGGCTAATGAATACGAATATGAAAAAGAAAATTATTTTGAATTTTAAGAACCAATTCGGATCATTGTTTTTAATTACTTTCTTGCATATTTCACTTTATTATGATTTAGATTTAAAAGTATCATTATTAAAATTAAGGTAATAAACTTTATAATATTCTTATGATTCCAATTAAGAATATTGAAACTTTGTGATTAAATTCACTATGACTATCATGAAGAATAAAGACATGAAAGAAAAATCTAAATTATCAAAAAAGTATAATAAATTATGAAGGAATTAGTTATTGTTTAAGGCTTGATATAAATTTATATTATGTATATGTATAAAAAATAATTAGACTTCTTTAATATGGTAATGAACATAATAAATTAAGTGTAAGTAATTAATCTGATATATACTGTTCAGATTTAATAAAGAATTAATTATGCATTAAAAATTTACAAAAGAATAATTACAAAAATTTATTTTCGGAGGGAGGGAAAAGTATCAATTCCTTTGCTATATACATAATTATTACAAACATTTATATTGACACACATTTATCAAAATTGAAATATACCACAAAGGGTAATGCTGTGATACTATAAAAATCCAAGATACGGTTGTAAATAATTCACAAAAAAAAGCGATATTTTTTAAAATGACTAAAATATATAACCCCTTCAGAATATATGACGATTATAGTAGATCCAAAGAAAAGTAAGATTTGCTGATCCTGAAGACTTTATTTTATGGAATAGAAATTCTGAAATACCAAATAGATCTGTTCTGTTGCAGAATTTCATATTTATAAATACTAATATTTATCGAAATGCATCACAAAGGACTACGAAAGTATAATTCCAGTATACCAATATAAATAAATACATTTTCAAAAGAACCGATGCAAAATTATTACTTTTATTAGTTTCGATATCCAAAGTGTCAGCAATAAAAGGAACGAAATATCAATTTATCGATTCAGCATTATGCTTGGAATTGGAATCGACATTCTCTTGGAGTAAGAATGCCACTCTATCATGGTCTGTACTACACTAAAATTCTAGATCAATATAGATCAAAATTCCCAACTAAATCTTCCCCGAAATGATATTTGTATAAATACTGGACTTGGGTAAACCGATACATTTCTTTGCCAACCTTAAAAACGGAAAATCCATTGATACATTTCTATAAAAACATTTCGCATAAAGAGTTGGATTCCAGAAAGCAATGTTCCTATTTTACGAGGAAGTTCTTACTTCGAAAAAGCAGCTCGCATTTGGTCTCTTTCCAGTTTTATTCTTTCATATAGGGTTTTTTTTTTCTTTTTCTTCTTCATCGCGAGATATAACGGTCCATATAAGGTAGTATATGGTCGCTTTCCAAATGGAGGATGGCCTCCTTTTTTGTTATTTAGTGTTATTTTTTTTCTGAACCCTTTTATTTATTCCGGTCAGGAGATGGCGTATGAAGTTTTGGCGAATAACGAAGCAAAATGTTTCGGATAACACGAATAAATAACAGGGTATGTGTAGTATTTCTTGCCTTTCATCTTTTTGGAAATAGATTTTAATAATTCTTTCAACTTCGATGGAAATTTTTTATTCCTCCATAAATGATAAATTTATTAATTTTAGTTTAAGAGTTTTGAAAAAATAATGATAAAAATAAATGTTTAGGACGTTAGTGGACACGAATATATATGAAAAATAATTGATAAATTATTCTGAATTATAAAAATAATTTGACTACTTTAATAAGGTAATGAACTGAATTAATTAAAAATTGGCGATATAAAGATTTAAAAAGTATTAATTATACATCCAAAATTTACAAAAGAATTAATACAAAATTAATTTTCATTAAGTGGGAGAAGTATCAATTCATATGAAATATATACAAAACTATTACCAACATTTATATTGATACATATTTATTCAAAATTGAAGTGTACCACAAAGTTACTGCTATGAGAATATGAAATCCCAAGATACTGTCATAAATAAATACATTTAAAAAACACAATATTTTTAATATGACATAAATATAAAACCCCTTCAGAATATATGATGGTTACAGTAGATACCAAGAAAGGTATTATTTGCTGATTTTAAAGACTTGATTTTACGGAATAGAAATTCCGAAATATCAAATAGAACTGTTCTGTTACAGAATTTCATATTTATAAAAACTAATATGTATTGAAATACATCACAAAAAATTACGAACGTAAGAGAGTACAATTGCGGCATACTAACGTAAATAAATACATTTTCAAAAGAACCGATGCAAAGTTATTACTTTTATTACTTTCGATATCCATTATGTCAGCAATAAAAGGAATGAAATATGAATTTATCGATTCAGCATTATGCTTGAAATTGGAATCGACATTCTCAGAGAGTAAGAAGGTCACCCTATCATGGCGGGTACTACACTGAAATTCTAGATCAATATAGATAAAATTCCCAACTAAGTCTTCCCAGAAACAATATTTCTATAAATACTGGACTGGGGTAAGCCGATACATTTCTTTGCCAACCTTAAAAAAGGAAAAATCCATTGATAAATTTCAATAAAAACATTTTCGCATAAAGAGTTAGTTGCCCGATTCCAGAAAGCAATGTTCGTATTTTACGAGGAAGTTCTTGCTTCGAAAAAGCAGCTAGCATTTGGTCTCTTTCCAGTTTTATTCTTTCATATAGGGTTTTATTTTCTTCTTTTTCTTCTTCATCGCGAGATATAACGGCCCAGATAAGGTAGTACGTGGCCGGTCTCCAAATAGAGGATGGTTTTTTTTTGTTATTTAGTGTTATTTTTTTTCTGAACCCTTTATTTATTCCGGTCAGGAAAGGGCGCATGAATTTTTGGTGAATAACGAAGCAAAATGTTTGGGATAGCACGAATAAATAAAAGATATGTGTAGTATTTCTTGCCCTTTATCTGTTTGGAAATATATTTTAATAATTCTTCTAACTTTTCTGGGAATTTTTTATTGCTCCATAAACGATAAAATTAGTAATTTTGTTTTTAGAACATTAAAAATAAAAAGGATAGTTTAGAATACTAATGGAAAAAAATATGAAAAAGAAAATTATTTTAAACCTTGAGACCAATTCGGATTATTGTTTCAAATTACTTTCTTGTGTATTTCCTTTTATTATGATTTATTTTTAAAATATCAATAATTAAAATAAAGCTTAAAAACTTGATATAATTCTTTGATTCTATTTAAATTCTTTGTTAACTTTTTGATTAAATTAATTATGATTGTTTTAAAAAATAAAGACATCAAAGAATAATCTAAATAATAAACAAAGTATAATAAATTACGAAGAAATTAGTTATTATTTAAGGCTTGATATGAATTAAATTGATAATAATCTTTTAAAGAAAATTATTATTATGCATTTACTTTTGATTATTATTTATTTATATATTTTTTAATTAATGTTTAGATGGATAATGGATATGATTATTTTATTATGAATATATATTAATAATAATTTATAAATTATTATGAATAGCACAAATACTTTGTCTATTATATTAAGATTATAAACACAATTAATTATAAACGGGTCCTATTCTGATTCAAAAAAGGATTAATTACACATTAAGGATTTACAAAATAATTAATACAAAAGTTTATTTTCGGAAAGAGGGAAAAATATCAATTCCTTTGTAATACACAAAATTATTACAAACATTTATATTGATACAAATTTATCTGAATTGAAATATACCGCAAAAAGTACTGCTATGAGAGTACAAAAATCCGATATAAAATCATAAATAAATACATTTTAAAAAAAAACGATATATTAAGATGACAAAAATATATATAACACCTTCAGAATTTTATGATGGTTACAGTAGATTCTAAGAAAAGTAATATTTGCTGATTTTGAAGACTTTATTTTACGGAATAGAAATTCAAAAATATCAAATAGATCAGTTTTGTTATGGAATTTCATATTTATAAAAACTAATATTTATCTAAATACATCACAAAGAATTACGAATCGAAGAGAGTATAAATCCAGCATACCAACATAAATAAATACATTTTCAAAAGAACCGATGTAAAATTATTACTTTCGATATCCAATATGTCAACAATAAAATGAATGAAATGTCAATTTATCGATTCAGCATTATGCTTGGAATTGGAATTGACATTCTCTGAGAGTAAGAAGGTCACCCTATCATGGCTGGTACTACACTGAAAATCTAGATCAATATAGATCAAAATTCCCAACTAAATCTTCCTGAAACGATAGTTGTATAAATACTGGAATGGGGTAAACCGATACATTTCTTTGCCAACCTTAAAAAAGGAAAAATCCGTTGATACATTTCAATAAAAACATTTTCGCATAAAGAGTTAGATTTCCGATTCCAGAAAGCGATGTCCCTATTTTACGAGGAAGTTCTCACTTCGAAAAAGCAGCTAGCCTTCGGTCTCTTTCCAGTTTTATTCTTTCATATAGGGTTTTTTTCATCTTTTTCTTTCTCATCGCCAGATATAACGGCACAGATAAGGTAGTATGTGGCCGGTCTCCAAATGGAGGATGATCCGGTTTTTTTTTGTTATTTAGTGTTATTTTTTTTTCTGAAACCTTTTATTTATTCCGGTCAAGAGATGGCGTATGAATTTTTGGCAAATAACGAAGCAAAATGTTTGGGATAGCACGAATAAATAACAGGGTATGTGTAGTATTTCTTGGCATTTTATCTTTTTGGAAATATATTTTAATAAATCATTTAATTTTTTCTGGAGGTTTTTTATTGCACCATAAATGATAAACTTGATAATTTTATTGTAAGTATATTAAAAAAAATTAATAATAAAAATAAATGTTTAGAAGGCTAATGGACATGAATATATATTAGGAATAAATATTAAAAATAATTTATAAATTATAATGAATATTAAAAATAATTTAACTGCTTTAATAATGTAATTAACATAATTAACTAAGAGCTGGTCATAGGGAGATTTAATAAAGAATAAATTATACATTAGAATTTACAAAAGAGTTAACACAAAAAATTATTTCCGCAAAGAAGAAACACTATCAATTTCTTTGTAATATAGTGCAAAACTATTACAAACATTTACATTGATACAAATTGATCAAAATTGAAGTATACCACAAAAGATACAGTTATGTGATTATAAAAATACACAAGACACGATTTTAAATAAATACATTTAAGAAAATCCGATATTTTTTAATATTACAAAAATATAATAACTTCTGAATAAATGATGGTTACAGTAGTTTCTAAGAAAAGTGATATTTGCTGATTCTGAAGACTTGATTTTATGGAATAAAAATTCCCAGACATGAAATAGAACTGTTCTTCTACAGAATTTCATGTTTCTAAAAACTAATATTTATTTATTAAACATATCACAAAGAATTACGAAAATACCGTAGCATAACTCTGAAATACCAACATAAATAAATACATTTCAAAAGGACCGATGCAACATTATTACTTTTGCAACTTTCGATATGCACTATGTCAGCAATAAAATGAATGAAATATCAATTTATCGATTCAGCATTATGCTCGGAATTGGAATCGACATTCTCAGAGAGTAAGAAGGTCACCCTATCATGGCGGGTACTACACTGAAATTCTAGATCAATATAGATCAAAATTCAAAACTAAATCTTCGTGGAAACGATATTTGTATAAATACTGGACTGGGGTAAACCGATACATTTCTTTGCCAACCTTAAAAAAGGAAAATCCATTGATACATTTCAATAAAAACATTTTCGCATAAAGAGTTAGAGGCCTGATTCCAGAAAGTGATGTCCCTATTTTACGAGGAAGTTCTTAATTCGAAAAAGCAGCTAGCATTTGGTCTCTTTCCAGTTTTATTCGTTCATATAGCGTTTTTTTTTTTTACTTCTTTTTCTTCTTCATCGCGAGATATAACGGCCCAGATAAGGTAGTATATGGCCGGTCTCCAAATGGAGGATGGCGTCTTTTTTTTGTTATTTAGTGTTATTTTTTTTCTGAACCCTTTTATTTATTCCGGTCAGGAGATGGCGTATGAATTTTTGGCGAATAACGAAGCAAAATGTGAATAAATAACAGGGTATGTGTAGTATTTCTTGTCTTTATCTTTTTGGAAATAGATTTTCATAATTCTTTTAACTTTCCTTGGAATTTTTTATTGCTCCGTCAATGATAAACTAAGTAATTTTGTTTTAAGAATATTAAAAAAAAAAAAAAAAAAAAAAAAAAAGGAATGTTAAAAATAAAGGTTTAGAAGTCTAATGGATATAAATATGAAAAAGAAAATTATTTTGAATGTTAATACCCAATATGGATTATTCTTTGTTACAAATTACTTTCGTGGAATTCTATTTTACTTTACTTTATTATTTAAACTTTATTTACTTATTTAAACTTATTGTTGCTTTACTAATTTAAATTTTTATATTATTATTCTAATGCTTCCATTTAAGGACACTTTTTAAACTTTTCATTAAATTTGTTATGCTTAAATCTAAAAAAATGCCTTAAAATATAATTTTTTTCAGAAGAATGTAAATAATAAAAAGTATAATAAATTATGAAGGAATTAATTATTGTTTAAGGGTAGATATGAACTAAACCGGTAGTAATGAATTTAAACAAAATTATTATTTACTTACTTCTGCATTTTGTTTATTTATATAGTTTTGATATATTATTATACAAATTTCAATAAAATTCCAAAGAACCCAAATTTAGATAAAATAATAAAGATATTTGTATTGAAAACTTTTGTTTGTTTTACATTTCTTTTAAATACAATTAGAAATTTATTTTATTACAATAAATCATGTTAATTTTCACAATTAAAAATATATAAATAATTTATGTAATTTTATTGTTTGTCATTATGTAATTTTATTTATTTTAATTGTTTTATGTTAGATTACTCATAAGATAAGTTACTATTGTAAACTTAATACTATTTCTTTGAATTCCTAATTTAAAACTAATATACAGATAGATTAATTTCAGAAATTCAAATTATGAATAGTAATCAAATAAATAATTAATTAATAAAATAATAATTTGAAATTTTATAAATTTTATATACAAAAATTACATATTATTTTTTTGTCTTAACAAACATATCTTAATATTGAAATATAATCTTAAATAATGATAGTTATTTACTTTTTTATTTTTGTAAATGTATTGTATTTATTAATTTTTAAAAAAAAAAAAAATTTTTTTCTTCAAATTTTTGTTAGTGCAAAATAATACAATCTGACGCAACAAATCATTTTTTCTTCATTATCCATTGTAGAAAATTTATACATTTAAGAAACATTCAATAAGTAATTACAAATACTTACAGTATAAAAAAAAAAAAAAAAACAATATTGAGAATTTACTTACACATCTTAATTTTTAAAGGATAGCCTTAAGACCCGATTCAGATTAAGGCTTGTTTTCGATTACTTTATAGTATATTTCCCATTATATTTAAAATGAAAATAAAACGCTTTATATGATTGTGAGGAATCATATAAAGATAAAATAAATTACGACTTATATTAATAATATAAAGATTCAATTTAAGAACATTGGAAACTTTGTGATTAAATTCACTATGCTTGCCTTAAAAATAAATACATTAAAAAAGAAACTAAATAATAAGCGAAATATAATAAATTATGTATAAATGATTGTTTAAAGGTTGAGATGACTGTCGTCGATAATAATAAAATTAAGCAATATTTGTTTATTCTCAATATTAATATAGATTCATTGATAGGTTTTAGATATCCAATTCTGAATATTAAGTAACATAAATGGTAGCTAGTTTAATTAGGGAAAAAATGAGCTCCACTCAAGAAATAACTTAACTAAAAAGAAAAATTGCTTTGCTTTTGGATTTAGGTAATTTTAATTATTTCAGTTTTCTTTTCGAAAATATTACTTTTCTTTTACAAAGGGTGCATCGTCGGACAACAGAAGGTAGAATTCCATTTGAGGAAGTACCAATAAGTTGATGAAGGAAAAAGAATAGGGAAAGGAAGAAGGCGATCTTTAGGGAGAAGAAAAGGAGATCTGATCAGTAGATAGAGAAAAGAAGGAAGACAAAATAAATTACGTCCTGACTGCTGCTGACAAGTAATCCCGATAAATTGATCAGTTGCAAATGAAAGGGCCAGATTAAGCAATTGTGTTCTGCGAACAATCCGACACTTCGATTTCGTCCGGACTTTCTCGCCTTTCCCTATGTCCACCCCGCCGAACAATTGGGCTTTGGGAAAGAGGTCGCTGGATTCCTGGTGGAAAAACCCAACTTCTGAATTGAATTAAATGAAAAAAATGTGAAAAATGCAACAATTTTTTTATGAGAATTTTTTTGTAAAAATGTTGTTAGTTATTCCCCCCAGCTTGAGTTGTTTGATTCTGAAAGTTCAATAAGACTTTGAAAGGTGAAAACAAATTTGGATCAGGAACACCAGTTCGTTTAAGTTAGTAAAATATTTAACCCAGAGGAAGTTTTGGGATCTTTTATTACCTTTCAATTGATAATGATGCATTATTTAATTTTGAAATACTTTATTCCTAATAAAAATTAGATTGAATGTAGCCATTACAGTTGGTGCACAATAAAATACTTTAACCTTTACATACCACCTATAAACTTCTTGCAATCCATCTATAAATCAGTAAACCTCTTACAGACCACATATAAAATTATAAACTTCTTAACGACACATAAACCAATGTAAAACTCTTGTAAACCACATATAAACCTTCTGAAAATTACTAGACCTAAGAAACTTATAAAAAGTCCCTTTTATGAATCACTATAAACCTCCTACAAAAAAACCTATAAACCAATAAACTTCCATCAAACCTCCTATATACCTTCTATAAATCTTATATTAAGCCATAAAATATGATGGATTAAACGGAGTTTATTGAATAAATTTTATCTTCAACCTCATTAAAATGGCAACCTTTAACTAGAAACCAGAGGGTTGCTTTTTAGTCGTTTTAACTATTAACGACTTTATGGTTATCTTGTCTAATACCGAAATCATGAATGAAAGGTTTAACAATCAACAATTTGCAATACATATGTTTTTTTATTTCATCTCAATACTATTAACCTTTTATCAATGGTATATTTTTCTGGCTTCTTTTTAATATATAAAAGCTTTGGCCAATGAAGATATTTAAAAACATAATCATTATTTATCTTAAAAAAAAGAATTCAAGGATCATTGAAATGGGAAGTTTACCTTTAAAACTAAAAACTCCAGTTTTACCAGTTTAGAAACTTGAAACGTATTATCCATTTTTCTAAATGATTTACTGCAATTTTATGCTTCAGATCTCCGCTTAACCCATGCATATAACTTTCGATTTAACTGCATACACAAGCAAAAGCAGAAAAAAGAATGATGAATCTAGTTCAGATAAGTGAAAAAAAAAAAAAAAAAACAGAATCATGAAAAATATTATAAAATACCAAATCGCTCGTAGTTAATAAAAAATAATGAATTTCAGAAACGAATCGTAAAGAAAAAAAAAATTACTTGCTACTGGAATGAAAAAGTAAATTTATTTATTTCTTTTTTATGGAAAATCAGAAAGATGAAAAAAGATTATAGATCTATTAGTCACGAAGACGGTACGATACAGATTTCGAAGTAAATAAATTCAATACTTTTGAATTTATATAACACGAATTCCTTTGTGGAAAAGTATACGCATTTTTCTGTTGTTTTCAAGTTTCTAGTCATCTTTCTTTGTTTCTAGTCGTCTTTCTTCTGAAGATTTTTATGAAAATTTAAAAAATATTATTAAAAAACAAAGGTAAACAATATTTATTTTATAATAAGTTATGCATCTTCTGAATTACCTTTGTTTTGGCATATCTTACGAATAATACCTGATAAATTTACGAAATGGCATATATGGCATGGTATTTTATAAGTCTGCCGTTATGAGTCATTATAGAAATATAAATAATAGATGTTATGCAATTGTTCGATGCAAAATATTACGGTTCGTAAATATTTTCGTGAATATTTATATCCTTAATATTTACACATGAGAAACTCATGGGATTCAATTTGAATTCGTTAAATTATGGGCTATATTTTAGATTTATATTTATGTAGGAAAATGGTTTTCCATTAAACTTGTTTGAGGGGAAAAATTGTAAAATATGAAAGTAATTTTAAAATAACTTTTCAATTTTCTCTCTCTCTTTCTCACTATCTATATGCATTATTGATTTGGTACTTTATTAAAAAGAATCATATATATATATATATATATATATATATATATCATCCTTTAATTTAATAAAAATAAATTAAATATTTTTATTATTTATATGGATCAGTGTATTTTCCAGCCATAAGCATAAAGCACCACTAGAGATTTTTGCTATTCATTGACATTTTTAGTCTAGACATATCTATATATTAGATAACTAATGGGACCAATGGATTGAATTCGTACCAAAGTAATAAATTATGTATGTCTATATCTTGTTAATAATAATGTATAAAGGTTTATACCCAGGTAATAATATTGTATAATTTCCTATATTGAGTGAATAATAATCTACAATTATATAAAACCGAGTGTATATTAACGTATAACAGCCAATATCCTGGGTTAATGTATAATGGCTATCCGGGTAAATAGCAATATATAAATGTATTGCATATGAATTTATATCAGAAATATCATGGTACAACCTACGTAGAACTACTACATCTGCAATTTTACTGCTTAGCAGCAAATGACAACAGGTAAAACAGACAGCATTCATAAACAGTACTATAAAAGTAAAAAAAGTTTATATTCACAATGATTATGATAGCTTACTTTACTTCTCCAATAAACTCACTATTAATATTTAATAATTTTTATTATTCATATGCATCAGTGCATTTTCAAACCATAAGCTTGAAACACCAGTAGAGATTTTTAATATTCATTGAAATTTTTATCCCAATCATGTTTATGTATTAGATAATTAATGGGTCCAATATATTGGATTCATACCAAAGTAATAACGCATGCACCTCTATATATTGTCAATAATAATGTATAACTGTTTATAGCGGGTTAATAATATTGTCTAATTGTCTATATCAAGTGAATAATAATGTATAATTATATATACCGAGTGAATATAAATGTATAACTGGCAATATCGAGATAATAACAATATATAAATGCCTTGCATATGAATGCACATCAGAATTCTCATGGTACAACCTTATATACTATTAAATCTGCTACTTTTCTGCCTTTATAGTAGCAAATGACGTCTGGTAAAAGAGACATGTGTAAAAGTTTATATTCATAATGATTATAATAGTCTCTCCTATAAACTCACTATTAATAATTAATTCACTATATAATATTTATAATTTAAATATGCTACTTATAACTTGAATATCATTGCTTTATCAGTAATATTTTTTTATATAATCTGTTAATCTGTTAAGTGACTATAAATAGAGATTACATTTAAATTTTAATCAAATATTTGGCAGTATAATTTTTTTTTAATAGAATGACATGGATACATTGGAAATTATTCTTCTTTATATACAGTGCATCCAAAAATAGTCAGACTCTTATTATTATGTGCGTACTTTTTATTTAAGATTTTTTTCTTGTTGTTGTTTCTTATCCCATTTGGTCGACAGCAACATCTAGACAAAGTACATAAACCCGTGTGTACTTATTCAGACGAGTCATGATAAAGAGTAAAAAAAAAAAAAAAAATGCAGTGTCTCTTTGTCCTTGACCTTGCATCACAAAGACGTGAAGCACCCAAAGAGAGATTTTTTTTTTCTTTCATAGAAGTAATGCATGTGATAAACTACATCATACTTATTAGATTTTGTTAAAAATTTAAAATTCTTTCATAGTTTTTCTTTTGTATTGCCTACTTAAATACAATGCCTATATAACGTCATTAAAATTATTTTTTAATTTAGATAAATTAATTTTGTTGTATATTAATTTTTAGACCTGAGCAATTACTATCGATATTAAAAAATCAATTCTTAAATTATCTTTCATAACCCTAGATATTCTACAATAATTAATTAATAATTAATGATAATGTTTAAAGCATTGCATAACACTAACACTTTTGACCTATATTTTTTTTTTAATTTTTTAATTTTTTCAGTCACTGTCGATATTAAAAAAAAAATATGAAATGATATTATTCTACAATATTATTCTACAATTCTATTCGACATTATTATTCTACAATAATTTAATAATAATTAATGATGTTGATTAAAGTATTATATAACACTAAACTTTTGACCTATAAATATCTTAATGTTTAGACCTCAACAGTTACTGCCGATAATAAAAAAAATAATTCTTAATTGATATTTCCTAACTCTAGATGTTCTACAATAATTTAATAATAAATAATGATGATAATTAAAGCATTGCATAACATTAACACTTTTGAACAACTTTTACTTTAACAAACATTATCTTCTTAGGTTCAAAAAGATATACGCTATATTAATTTTATAAATATTCAAACTAATCGTAATCTATTGTTTCTTTTTATTTAACAGGAATTTTTATTATAATCATTTTTAGAATTCTAATAATAATGTTTCGTTATTCGCATCCATTTAATCTTCATTAATTCATTTCCCTTCTACAATCAATTTAAGAACTTTAACAGCCTATATAATACACAGATTGTAAGAAAATCAAAAATATTATCATGGTATTATTTGAGAATCCAGAAATACAATACCCATGCACACATAAAAATAATTCGTATCTCTCACTGTTCTCATTTACCAATAACCGTATGAAAATACAACCAATCCCAACACACCAGGTAATATCATTTTTATCATGCGATCACCTCAGGGGAAAAAAATCCCCATATTTCCCACAATGCAATGCTTCCGTGCATTCGGTCTCTGATGATGTATCGATTCGCGTGAGAAAATAGTTCTGCGGAGGTGCACAGAGGCGGCAAGAATAGAAGAGGCAAAAATATGAATTAATCATCGCCGAAAAAAGAATAAAAAGAATAATTCTTCCGTTTTGAGAAAAAGATGAACAGACCACCTTCTTTTTTTTTATCTTTCTTCCAGGAAATACTCATTTCGAAATCTTTTGCCCGAATTACAGATAACAATTGCGATTAGGATGGGAAGATTAGGCCAGCTATGTTCTGGGGACAAGAAGACAGAATTGTACTGTTAAAAGGGGTCAAGTGCATATTTAAAAAACTTCATGATTTTGAAGGAAGGTTCTCAATACATTAAAAGTTGAAGCAGCCGTATTCAATAATTAAGCTACATTTAGTGACATTAAAGTTGCAGTTAACCGTAGTTGTATTCAATGCAATATAGTGAATGGTTTGTATTAACTCGGTGTTGTGTATTACATGATAGCATGCTTGAAAAAGATGCTATAGAGTTTAATATTGCTAATTAAAAATAAACATTTAATAATCAATGGCTAATGATAAGGTACTTAAGCAGATATAGGATCTAAGTAAAGATATAAAATGATATAATAATACATTTATTAAAAAATGTTGATATTGTTAATATTATTCAGCTCTGTATTTGGCCATGTTTTTATCAATATTGTTAATTTGATAGTTCATGGCGGCCAATTAAGTCAGAATTGACTCTTTTCTTTTTTTTTAAAGATATCATAACTATAAAGATAATATGAAAAATACTGTTTTCTACAAAAAAAAATTGATATTTTTCTTTGAGACTTAGAGTTGTAACATTTATTGGATCCTAGCTGAAAAATAAATACTTCAGTTTAAATTTTACAGAGATAAATTTTGTTATTAGATTCAGTCAGTGTGGAATTCAAGAAGGGAATACGTAATGTTATTTTCATCAATTTTATATACTTTAAATAACTTATTACGTAACATGCATAAATTTACCACATATATTTTATGTGGCGTCTTTCGAAAGATAAGTAATAATGAACAGCCAAAAGAAGTAATAAATAAGACACAAATAGTTCACAGATAACTCTACAAATTGTAATCATGTCATTACTATATATTGCAGATTTTTGCATTCTAAATTAGTTTTTATTGAGAATCACAATTTGGGTTTCAAAATCTTTCTAAGAAAATCTGAGTATTCTGAAGATATTTTTCTTTTAGACTAAATACAACATATACATACAACTCAAATCAACAAAGAAAGTAACTGTATAATGGAAATCGATACATAATCTATACATATAAAGGAAATCGATACATAATCTATACACATAATGCAAATCTATACATATAATGCAAATCGATACATAATCTACATATATAATGCAAATAAATAATACTATAATATTGTACGGGAACAAATCTTCCACAGATTATACTCCTCTGAGTTTGCAGTCTGTTAATAACAATATAAAAACTTTTGCACTGGGAATTAGTTTTAATTAGGAATCATTAGTTAGGTTTCAAAACAGACTTGAGAAAGTCTAAAGAATCTGAGAATAATCATATTTTGTACTGCATGTATAATCCGAATAGAAAATCTGCCAGAATGTTTACGGCATGTAGAGATAAAACATTGCCTAGCCCCTCCTAAGATATATCTAATCCTATCTATTTTACAAAAAACATGAGCTTTCATGTTTTCGATTCTAAACAAATTAAAAATACCCGTAAATTCCTCGAGATTTTTGCAGGATATTAAAATTCATATCTTGTTAATTCTGTGAACCGAAACTCAGAGCCTCTTTGCTGATAATTCAATGAAAATTTATTTCAGGTCATTTTGACTCCAGCGTACAAAACCAGGGAGTTGTCACAAAATAGGATTCCGAGAACCCGCATTACTACAGGATTAGTGGTCTCACTAATTACTCATCCGTGGACGAACCCTTCTCTTCATGGAGTACTTCAAGATGGAATAAAAGAACAAAGAGTTTATACTCCCACTACCCGCCCATACACTATCATGAGATAGAATGATAGAAATGAGGTTCAGCATTGTATGTATAATCCGTAAGTTAATCCTCTTAGTCTTGCGTTCTCAATAAAACTTCCCTCTAATTGTGCCAGTGAGAACCTGAAAGCTGGTTCGTCGGACTGAAGGAGATTTCAAAAATGGACTCGTAGTTTAGTGTGGCGTCTGTGCGGCTTAACTGTTACGATGCCATTCGGTTATTATGATTCGAGTCATCCAGACGAGTTCTGAACGGCATCTCTTCATTCTCATGAACTGCGAAAAGCTTTTTACTAAGAAAGACGGAATAATAAGAAAAAGTAGAGAAATTCTTCATCGAAGCAAAAGTTTAACTTTTGTGTTGGACTAAAAAAAGTTTCTTTTAAAAAGTGTTAAAGGAATTTACTGTTACGGGTGAATTTTTTTTCCCGTCTGTTATCTAATTTTAAGTTTTTAACGTAAAATTAGTTTTACGGTTTTCTCCTATTTATTTTCTGTAAATTATTTTAGATTTCATATTTTATGATTACACATATCTAAATATATATTTTGTCAATTCTATTGATAATTAGATTTTTTATAATTTAAAAATCACCTAAAGGAGGATTCAAATGTCAGAACAGTTTTTCAAATGGACAATTTACAAATTATTTAAAAGCAAAAATTAAAATTAAACAAGTTTTTTTTCTTCTTTTTTGTCCGGAAAACAATATTGAGTTACCACCAGATTCAAGTAATTATTTTTAAATTTGAACTGTACTTTACATACGTCATGCATATTAATGATTAAAAAATGTTTAACATGTCTGTCATTCAGCGCCAGAATTGTCAGAAGAGGTACCGCTGTATTCATAACATAATTATTGCTAAGAATATAAAAATAATTACCACTAGATGTCACTTTCATAGGAGCAAAAATTAAACATCAGGTACGTTACAAAAGTCAAGTTGATTTATGTCTAACATTTTAACATGATGGGTTATCTTTTGACGAAATTAAATACACATTAAATTGATAATTAATAATTCTTCCAATAAGAAGAGAATTTTGTAAAGGTTAAAAGGTAAGCGGTTCAATATTGAATAAAAACCATTATTTTAGTAAGAAATATATTTCTCAAAATATGTATAACTTTTTTTATTAATTATGCTCAATGGGAGCCTGCGAGATTGTTCATCCATCGCGGGAAGACTTGACCTAACTCGCTGGCCCCTGCTCAACTCACATTATAAATAAATATTTTCTCTAATTTTTCCTACCAAATATCCTTTTTTTGAGATAGATTTTGAAGCTTTAAATACTTAATGATTTATTAAATTTTGATTGAAAGGCGTAAATTTAATCT
Organism: Caerostris darwini; assembly: GCA_021605075.1. Taxonomy (NCBI): domain Eukaryota; kingdom Metazoa; phylum Arthropoda; class Arachnida; order Araneae; family Araneidae; genus Caerostris; species Caerostris darwini. The sequence continues at coordinate 42,107 of BPLQ01009460.1, forward strand.
AATGTATAAAATTGAGTTATTAATATTATTATAATTCTGTGTGGAAGTAAATAACTCTATTTGTTTTAAAGAGTATAAGAACCACTATCCCTTTTTTATGAGTATTATTTATATTTACCTGATGTTTAGCTAAAAAAAAAAAAAAACAATTGAAATTTTTTTAGTTATAAAGAAACTTTAAATTTTATAAAATAGTAATGTTTTATAACAAATTTAATGTTATCTCGTCAATGTGTTTTATGATTATAATATATATATATTTTTTATTCTTTAAGAAAATGTTTTCTTCAAATTTATTTAAAACCCAATTTCCAATCTTTATTTATATCTTTTCCCTACAAAATTTACCAAAAATTAATACTGTGATATTGTAAACTATGTCTATGTAAACTAAACTATGCAAGGAAATATATAATATATATATATATATATTTACTTACATGGTTTCTACAAAATCTATGGGACTATGAAATTTCATAAAGGAAAGTATATCTGATACACCACTAACATTTTGATCCTTAAAATAAAACTTAAGTTTCAGGTATCGCCAACGATATTCTTGGCATTTTCCAAAGTATGTATTCAGAAGTTCTACGAAATTTTTGCTCTACAAGAGAAAGAAGATCTGAAATCCTTTTGGCTCAAATTCGACAACCTGACCATCACTCGACGGTAAGAGGATTAAGTGTCCATTTTGACTTTCCGGAAACCTGAAACACATTGTTGAATTTTCTCACAACTTTACAGGTTTCAAATATTTGGTTTCCACCTTACGTACAATAAAGGGGATCGAAAAAATAGAATACTTGAATGGCATTTTGTTTCAAACTTTTCAAAATATTGAATTCGAAACAAGAAAGTAATAAAATTCAACTACAAAATAAATAAATAAATAAAAATACCTGGACATTTAAGCATAAATAAATATAAAAAAAAAGTAAGACGCTATTAAAATATAAACATTCCTTTGCATTCCCAAAATTACTTAATACAGATTTTAAACCAATTATTAAAAAACGTCATGTATAAATTTATATCATGTATTATTATGTACAATTCTATTTGAGAAAAAATGCATGTATAATGTATAAATATATATAAATCCACATTATATGTATAAATCTATTTGAGAAAAAATGCATGTATAATGTATAAATATATATAAATCCACATGATATGTATAAATCTAGTTGAGGTATAAATATGTATATAAATCTAGTTGAGGTATAAATATGTATAAATCTGTATAAATCTACATGAAAATTCTAAGCAAAAATTCATATAAATTTTATAAGGTATATATCATCTACATGAACGTTTATTTACCACTTGTATCAAATAAATAATAGCTAACTTAAAGTGGTATTAAATTCTTTCTGCCTGCTGGCATGCGTTATGCTTACTGATTTAAATAACATGTAGACTAGCACAGAGAGTGTGAGAAATGCTTCACACCAACATATTTCCTGGTTGAGAATGTTTCATTTACTATAATATTATGGATGAATATGAAACATTTTCCCTTGAAAATAAACCTAAATCCTGTACCATCCTTCTAAGGAATCACGTAGACCTATTGAAGTTGATACTTCGAATAGGTCTACGTATACCACATATACCACATATTTTTGCAACATTATAAATATGTTTATATATTTAGAAGTTTTGTGGCGATATGAAACTGAAAAAATTATGAAGGACTCAGTATAAAAATTAAAAAAAGATCTTATTTACATTCATGACTTAAAAGTTTACAAACACAATTAGGATACAAATACAGCAAATAAAAACTTAAATCACTACATATAAAATGGTGTAACTACTTCAGCCTATTTGGCGTCCTGAAAGGGTCGTAGTAGATGGCACTGCTATGAATCTAAAAAACTATGCTATGAATCTATAATCTATTGTCTAGACATTGATGTACAGGTAAACTGTACTCGAACACAAATTCTTACGTTTTATCTTCTTACCAAACCATCAGTGTTACGACGTTAGGTGGTATATACGTATAAGTGGTATGGGGAGAAAATACATTTGGTATGCATATGGTACCTGTGGTATAAAGATATGTGTGGTATAAATATGTGATGTAAAGATTTATAAGAATATATACCTGTTATACATTTACCCATTATACATTTTTTTTCTTCAAACAGATTTGTGCAAATGAACGCTTCATATAAATTTATACGTAATATGGGGATATATGTATTTCTCAGCAGATATCAAAATTACTTTTATTGTTTTATAATTTTATATCTATTTATTTACGTGCATAAATTATACAAATAATTATTATAATTAGATTAAATTATACGTAATATTAAATAATTACGTAAAATTAAATGCTTCCTATCAAATATGTATCTTTCACAGAAAATGATATGAGAATTTAAAAAAAAGAAATTTAAAAACTAATTTCATATAAATAATTTGAGGAAACTTACACAAACATAATTTAAGTTTTATCAATCATAAGGATCGAAATCCATGAAATTGGGAAAAAAAATACTAAATTAACAGATGACCAAAAGTTTTTTTTTTTCCACAGTAAATTTCTTAACCCTTATTTAATTTAAAAAGTAAGTAAAAAAGTAATAAAAGTTTCTGAAAGACCTTATTCTTTGGATGCCAGACTGATTAAAGAAGCTTCATTTAAAAATAAAAGTTATATTGTTTTTGAATATTCATTATATAATAAAAATAGAATAATAGGTAAAAATTGCTTGAAAACCAATTAGTTCTTTCAAAAAATATTACTTTGTGAATAGCTTTATTTAGTTTTCTAAGAATTCGTAGTTTCTTTGGTTATGTGACCTGTTTAGAAGGAGAATCAATAAAATTCATACATTTATATATATTCCAGCTGTTGTGTTCAATATTTATGTATTTATCGATTGTTTATGAATAGTCTGTAACTGGCAAAATGACTTACAATAAAAATAATACAGAAAGAAATAATATATAAATATTAACAAATAAAAATATCAACATAGATTCAATTATATTTAAATTCAAATTTTTATGTCTTTAAAAAATAAAAATGGAGAGTTTAAATGTTTGTAAATAAGGTTTGTTTGTTGTTTACTTATATTCCATTTCTTTTTCCATTATGCATATCTTATGCTTCACTTTATCTTTTTATGATGCTTTTTCTAAGAAAAGAATATTGAATAGTAATTTTTGTTGTTATGATTTGTTGTAATTTTTGTTGTCTTATAATCTGCCTGTTTTTATTTTTAAAAAAATCAATTTCAAATATTAATTATAAGGCTAAAAAAGTGTTAAAATAATACTGGAAGACACTGAATATCTATTTTACGATTAGCTAAGATTTCTAAGTAATTTCATATAAAAAATATGCAATTAATTTGTATAATAGATTGATGCAAAAGAGAAAAAAGAAAATAATTTGTCATTGTTCAATTTGCTTGAATTTATTAATACTTTTATAATAAAGATTTCGTTTAATTTTCGAAACTGCAACTTTCCATTAAGGTATTTTCTTTATTTTTTATCACTTTTGTTTATGTGTTATTATGGGAATCATTGCAATTCCATTTATCATTATCATTGCAATCATTCCATTATCATTGCAATCATCCCATTATTTTACAATAATTCCATTATCATTGCAATCATTGCAATTTCGTTTGTTAAAAGCAAAAATTACCATGCTTTCTGGCATTGCATAAAAATTATTATTGTAATGAATGCTTACATTTTGAAACTGTGGAATTTTATAATTCACTGACTTAATATAATTTTGATAGACTTCTATTAAAATTCAATTATTTATTTTCGTCTAGAAATATTCATAGCTTGATACATTATATTTCATTAAATTATTTTTATTTAATTCATGAGATATTGTGTATGTAATCAAAAATTTTATAAATTATTTCCTGTTTTCTTAAATTTTATATGAATCTTATTATTCTATTAGAATTACTGCTTCTTAAATAAAGTATAGATTCTGTTTAAGCTTCTGATGATGTTTCAAAAACAATGATCAAAAAACATACCTTGAGAAGGATATAATGAGGCATTTGTTTATCTGCAACTTACAAGGCACATAAATTTTTGCCAGATAATTTGTTCGGGTGCGTTCTAGCCAAGTTATAACACAAACAGTTTTCCATGAATTTACCGGATTCATTGCAGAATAAGGAATCAACAATTATGGTGTTTTCATTTTCACCAAGATTTACCTTGATTAAATTTTCATTGTGAAATGAGATACATAAACATCCCATTTTGTTCATAGTTGGAACACAATTCCATAGCTTGATTATCCTGTTTGTTGATCCCTCTCAATTATTTTTCTGTTCGTACATAATATGAGCATTGTGAACTAGTTTGCAAAAAAAACTCTATGTTGTTACTAGATTCTATTGGTCTTCTTCTGTAATAATTAAATGCGAGATATTAGACAGAAAATTTTTTTTCAATTTACAGCATTTGTGAACTATGCATTACGATATATTTTATCTCTTTTAGGCGTTTTTGTAAATTCTTATGATTAAAAGTTATTTTTTTCCTATTCCATGTTATGATAGTTCTATGGATCCCTCACGCATTTCCACAATGATCTGTAACTTTGAACTCGAAGTTGATAAATCCTCATTTCAAGGGCAGGTTGAATCTTACATTAGACTTTGGAATTTGCCCATTTTTAGCCTCTTAGACTTTGGAACAGGAAGAAAAGGAAAAGTGAGTATACAGAGTGGAGAGAAAAGTTCCAGGAAGTACGGAGGGTACAACAGTCGAATGAAAAGTTCCAGGAAGTACGGAGGGTACAAAGACCATTAAACGAATGGGCTTTTAAGATGATTTCGTAAATATTTTATATATAATTGCGTTTTATGTGCTATGTGTTGCAGTTTTGCAATGCTGTCTTAGCAGTAAAAGGTCAGCTAAACATCGAGTATTTGTTTTAAGAAATAATTCAATTGCATTCATGAACAACACTGAATCAAGATCACACTCATATCCGGCCTTAACATTTTATTATAATACTTTAAATTCTTACATTAGATCGAACATTCTATGATGAGATGTTTCTGATGAACAGCATACACTTTCAAGATCTATATTTTTTTTCTGAAGCTGCTGATATGATTTTTTACTGAAGGAAAATACTCAATCAAATGCTAGACAAATGTATGAAATTCGAATGATAAAGAATAAAGATTAAATTTATTTTCGAATGATAAAGAATAAAAAAAAAAAATTCGAATGGTAAAGAAAAAAGATTAAATTTATTTTCGAACGTTAAATAATAAAAAAGTTCGAATGCTAAAGAATAAAAATTAAATTTATTTTCGAATGATAAAGAATATTTCTTTTTTTTTCTCTATTGCACGGTGAATCCCTTTTTTGAATGAAATCACTATTGAATAATATAGAAAAATATGGGGATGTAAGAATTCCATTGTAAGAAAAATTTTATTAATTATTTAAGATTTATTAATTGTATTATCATTATCTTAAAAATATTTTATTCGCTAAAAAACATTTTTAAATTTCTTTAAAAACCAAATTCAATAAAAAAGGCATACTTTAAATCAGGTCAAGAAATAAGGAGACACAAACTTTGCAACTGGCCCCTCATTTTAAACATAAAACCTATCTGCGGAAAGCTACAGGAGAATATTTTTAGAGGAAAGATTTAGAACAAAGGATCTTTCGTGGAGTGAGAGAGTGATTTGAGTACGGTTCCAGTTAACAAAAACTCCTGAACCAAGGCTAATTTATTTCTAACCGATGCGATACCCGATTAGAAAATTTTCTAAAGGTATTTATTATTTTACATCAAAGGAGGAAGCGAAGAAAGAGAGAAATAAATCTCTTCTCTTCTTCAATGGAAAACGCTTTTCTTTGTTTGAATTGAGGAATATTTTAGAAGGGAGTTTCAGAATGGATTCGCTATTGTCCTGATATGAAAGGAATCAGGATGTAATTGTGGTCAGGGTGGGGGTGGCGGGGGTGGTGTGTTCTTGTCATCCATTTTGCTCTAGAGCACTGGGGAAGAAAGGACATGGAAGAAAATTGTTTTATTTTGGCTAGAACTGTATGAACTGGGGTTTTATTGCTTTACCAGACATAAAGGCTTATTGAATGCAAGTCCCCTTTTTTGAGGAAGATAAAACGGTATGGAAAAATAAGCTTAATAAGGTTAGGATTGATTAGATTCTCTTTCTCCTTTTTTTTTTTTTTTGTAAATCTAGGAGTACCTAGTTTATTCTTTTATTAGTGTAAAACAAATTAACGTCCTATCCTTGTAGCATCCTATGCAAATAATGTTTAATCTTCTTTTCAGTTGTTAAAAAAAAAATTGAATAAACAATCTCATTTTCCCAAATAAGAAGTATTAGTGGATAATAGTATATTTAATGATAGTTTAAATAAGCAGTAAGTTACCCATTTTTTATTTGCTTTTGAAAATATAATGTTCCCTGTCAGTGAACATTGTGTTATTCCTATATAATCCGTAAGGGTTCAGGTTAGAATAGTCCCACTGTAGCCCATGCATGTCGAAAAAGGCGACTAAAATGGTTACCCAGTGCCCGGGGATATAACGAGGTAGGGTAAATTCGGACTTCTCTCTATGGGTGCCCCATGTGTTTCTGCCGCAAGGTCAAGGACAAAAAGAAGCTGCATTCTTTATCCTTAATCATGACTCGTAGGATTAAATCCACACTGGTTCATGGACTTGGTTTAGATGTTGCTACCGACCAAGTGGGATAAGGAACGTCAACAACAAAATAAAATTTCTTTTACATTTTTCTAGCAGGTAATTAGTGATCATTATATATTTATATTCTAAATCTTGTCAGCTTGTTTTGTCTTGCTGCGTGAAGAATTTTTCACCATTTTTCACTGAGAAATGCAATATTTCTAATTTTAGATAAAATAATATGCAGGGTGGTCAAACGAAAAACTTAAAAAACAAATTAGAAAACAAAGATGAAAATATGCCGCATTCACAAAGACAGAAATAAAGTGGATTTTTCATCACAATGAATAAAATGATGATGCAAGGTTAGTTCCTATTTTTACCAAGAGATGACAATATCACGATACTAACAACAACGAGTCCAACAATAACGATCCATTGTTTATCTTAATCTTCATATAGGTGATTTCTACACACTAATAATGCACCCTTACATTGCTCATCTTAGCTTATTGATGTTCATGTAAAGGATTGTTAAGCTCAACATTCGGGTAGAACTATGTACAAATGTTTCATGCACAAGCATGGCTATCCTAAAGTCTAGATCTCACACTTTTGGAATTTTGATTCTGGAAATAGCATTGAAAACACATACTTTGGCAGACCAGTGTCGTTAGAAAGATTGAATAAAGCATTTCAAAAACCTATGCATACCACACCACCAGAAATGTTGTAATGATGTGAAAAGTATTTTTCAAATCTGAAAATTGGGTTGATTAGTGATAGACGAGGTGTTGAACATTAACCCAGCAAGACTTATTATGTTAAGTAACGCATAACCTTTCAAATGATAGAGCCCTGTTATGGTAAATAATTTAAATTCTAGTAATATATTTTTTTTTTCTTACGAAAAAATTATTTTCCATTTCCAATCTTGCTGTTGCTCATTCTTTTAGAAACTTCACCTTTATTTGCTTTCGTATTATTGATTTTTACATTTTGCCATAATTCTTCGATCACCCTGTACTTATATAGCAATTACAAAATTACAATTTCTTAAATAATTTTTTTTAAAATTATTTTTAAGGAAATCTGAAATCGGATATAATAAAATGTTGATGATGGCTTTCGAAACTGGAATTCATGACGATGATGAAAAAAATGAAACCCTAAAACGATGATGATGATGATTCCCTAAAACTGAAATCACTTCCAACTAAAAACCTTTGAATTGTGTAACCTTAATTAATTAATTTATTCCACTTGTTAACTATCCTGCCGACTTTTTGAAACAACATAGTAGCTGCTACGATTTGTTGTCGAAAGCCAAGTGTATTTTGTTGATAAACAAACATGAATTATTTTAATTGCATTTTTGGCCCCAGTTCGAGCAGACAATGACAAACAGTAGAAAAGCCACTGCTTCAACCTAGCTGTGAAAATTTCTAAGCATCTTCGTCAGAGCGAACAAAATTATATGCACATCACTAAAAGCGGTCTGGTTAATATCTTTCAGGAAAAGGCTGATAACAATAAAGTACTATAAATTATAGAAATAGAGTAGTTAGAAGTGGTTTGCGAAATGCGACACTAAGTGTAATATGCGTTCATGTAGCAATCGAATTTGTTAGATGTAGGTCGGGAATTCAGAAAAAGCAAAAAGTTTTATATCTATCCATCTACACTCAAGAGCCAAAACATTATGACCACCCTACATTTTGCAATGAACTCTCCCGGATAACGTGGAGGGCACGTGATCAGGTGGAAGTGGTATTTAACTTCTGCTGGAGAGTCTGAAGAATCATTCTTTCACTTATTTCTGTGTGTGATGGGAAAGGCTGCGGATCTGAGCGACTTTGATAGAGGGCAGATTGTAATGGCTCGAAGGCTCGGAACAAGTATTTCCGAGACTGCCCGACTCGTGGGTTGTTCGCGATCTACAGTTGTTAGTAGTTACAGTTGTTAGTTGTTAGTTAGTACTTAGTGGATGAATGACGGTGAAACCAGGAGTAGACGACATGGTGTTGGACGTCCACACGGTATCAAAGAAAAAGGTCGTCGGAGACTGTCTCGCATGGTGAACCAAAACCGGATCCAGACAGTGGATCAGCTGACAGCCCAATACAATGCAGGGCCAAGTAGAATAGTATCGGAGCACACTGTTCAGCACACTGTTGTATATAGGGCTACGCAGCAAACGTCCCACTCGTGTGCCTTTGATGACCAAGCGTCATCGCCAACTGCGCCTGCGCTGGGCCCGTGAACATCGTGACTGGTCCATGGATCAGTGGGAGAGACTTGCCTGGTCAGATAAATCACAGTTTGTCATTCATCACGCCGATGGCCGTGTCAGGATACGCCGTCTTCCAGGCGAACAGTTGCTCTTTCAATGTACAGTAGGTCCTACACAGGCCGGTGATGGCGGTATTATGCTTTGGAGGACGTTCTCTTGGGCGTCTCTGGGACACGTGGTTGTGGTAGAGCAGACCATGAATGCTACAGGGTATCTGAACATCATTGCGGACCAGTTGCACCCTTACATGGCCTCTGTTTTTCCAGCTGGAAATGGAATGTTCCAACAGGACAACGCCCCTTGTCACAAAGCTAAAATTGTGTTGGAGTGGTTCCAGGAACATGATGCTGAATTCCAGTTAATGTCCTGGCAGCCTAACTCAGCGGATCTCAATCCGATAGAACACATTTGAGATGTCCTGGGACGGCAGCTCAGAGTTCAATGACCACCAATTCGCAATATCTCGGATTTGCGTGACCGTTGCTTAAACATCTGGTACAATCTGTCCCCGGCCATCCAGCAAGGACTTGTGGCATCCGTGCCAAGGCGGGTTGAAGCTGTGTTGCGCGCCAAAGGTGGGTCAACTCGGTATTGACAGGTGGTCATTATGTTTTGGCTCTTGAGTGTATATATATATACTATAATGCAATTCCTGATAATTAAAAAAGAAAGTGACATGAGCTAATGCCAGTAGGGAGGAAAAAGAAAAGCAATACATATTTTGAAATTATAAAATACTGAATATTGCTACAGAACAAACTTTGTCTAGACGAAACAGGATACTCAACACAACTGTTACGATCTGAAGAGAGTGTTTGTCATATTGTTTTTGTCTTCAGCAGAAATAATGAAGTCTTTTAGTTGAAATGGAATAATAGAATATGGGGCCATTTTCTTTTGTGCCTTGTTAAAATAAATGGTACTGAAAATATTTATTATTAAGTAAAATTTCTTCTACAATCTATGCGAAAAGATTATAATTTAGTTGATTTAATACTATTGGATTTTATACTTTCCAGGCTTTCAAGAAAGCTAATAAAATTAATATTTTTGATTATTAACAATATAGTTACCATCATGTTGGGCTCAACAGCCAGTGATGGGCCTTCTACCAGATTTCAAAAACATGAGAATTTTTTTCTTTTTATCGAGTAGGTGTGCTAGCCTTATTTTTACCTCCTGATGTTTCGCTATGCTGTCAAATTAGATTGGGACCTACGATTTAAGGTGGATGCCGGACCACTAAAGGCCGGGACTCAAGACAAAATTTTTGGTATTGAGAGCCAGAGCGCCAGTCTCTCGGTCATCAGGTCCCATTAGATATATTACAGTATAAAATAAGATAAAAGATACATCATTAACAAATGAATTGATATTTCTAAAGGAAAAAAACCATTTAGTAACAGAATTTGTATGATTTGTTTTCGTGTTGCCTACTCGTAGCTTTGTGTTTGACTTAGATAAACAATGCATAAACCTGACATGGCTTGTGTATTATTGCATGTAGGATTTTGCTGTAAATTGTACGATATTTGAACAATAACAGGACATTATTCTTCGTTTTATCAACATAAAAATTTTACAACAAAATTGTTGAATCCAGTTCCTGGAGATCATGGGAGAACGGAAACAGCAATGTCCGAGAGCTGTGAAAGGCTTTAAGGTGTCTGGCTGTCTCCAAGAATAAAAAATTAAAAAACAAATCATTAAAACTTTACATTGGGAAATGTCGAATTGGGAGCTTGGAAAACGGAAAATTAGATGGAATTCATAAAAAAATGCTAATGCAATGATTTATACAAGCTGTTGTTGTGAGAAAATATGAGAAATGCAAGATTGATAGGTAAATATATAATTATATAATTTCTTTTCATGAAAAAAAAATAAAATAAAAATGAGATTATTCTAATTTGTGTTATTCTCCTTATTCTCATTTGTGTTTTAGTGTTTAATTCGATTTTCGCAATAGCCAAAGATAAAAGTCATTAATCAAATGGTTCTTTCTTTCTCCGACATTTGTGACAAAAGGCTTTTATTCTCACAAATGTGCTTAGCCGACTTGATAATCTTTTTTCGATGTTTGCTAGTTTTCATTGATACAATGTATTAATGTATTTTCAATTTAGTTAGCTTTTTTCAAGCTTTTTTTAATGTATTTTGGTTGGCCTTTTCAATGTTTAACAACAAACTACATGAAGTTAATTTTCCGCAATTTCAAAAATAAAGGATAAAAATAAATTACTTGGTGAGGGAATCTTCATCTAATTAACTGCAATAAAATAAAAAAGTTATTTTTTTATATATTTTAATGTACCTTCATTAAACTAAAGCTGAATTATTTTATCTTAATCTTTCTCATAATCTGAAAATCTTTCAAAAATTCATAACATTTTTTTTAGCAAATTAAACATTTGCTAAGTCTGAGCATCTTTATTTTAAGTATATCATGAACAACACATTGATGCGCTCTAAAACGGTGCTGCTGTCATTTGGAAGAACTTTTAGGAGTAATTTCTCCTTATTCGGTATCTGTATGGGAGCAAATGTGTAAAACTCTCACCAAGCGTGATTGTCAAAATGAGATGCCTTACAAGCGTTATCACTATCTTGTATACTATTATTATAATTATGTTTAAAATATAAATTTTCTAATAAATATTTTTTTAAATTTTTTGTAATTGAAACAATTGTATTTTTTGTAATAATTGTATATTTTAATTTTATTTAATTTTCTCAAAGTTTAATAAAATATATATTTTATTATATATTTTGTATTGCATACTAATTGCTTGCGAATATTTAATATCTCAATTCCTGGTTTTAAAATAATAATTTTAAATAATTACTACAAAAATTACATTTTTCGTTTTACCGCAATAAATTAAAACTTTACATCAGTATTCTAATCAGTTATTAAAATTCAATTTAATTATGAGTTTAGAAATTATAACCCTAAAATATGATTATCGTAACCTCAGGAAAGATCTAAATATGTAAATCCTGAATTTATATCCAAAATTTCTAAAATTAATTAATTTATATTTTAACGATGAATAACAATTTTCATCTAAAATAAGAATAAACAGTATTAATCATTGTCATTGTTGGTGGTATTTGCATCATCATATATCAATTTTAATTTAAAAATACTTACATTGGAAATATTTATAAAATAATTTTCAAGTTTTGTTGAAATTGTGAAATAAAACCGGAAGTAGTCAAAAATATATTCAATGTAAATTTCAGAATATTATTGTTATATATATATTGGGAAAAAAGCTTAAAAACAAACACGTGAGAATCATAAAGACAATGGATAAGAGTTTTGCTACAATACAACTAATTTGTATAAATCCATTATTTGTATAAATCGATTATATTTATCCATTATAAATAACAATCGCCATACAGTTATATGTCCAAAGACAGAAACAAAAACTGAATGGACAAATAAATTTTTAAGCAAATCAATTTATAAAATAAATTTATATATTGGCCTCAGTGTAAACATAAAGTTGTTCTTAAAATTGCTTTTCATCGAAATAATTAAAAAGGCTAGAAATACGAAAAAATAGCATTCAGAGAACCCTACAAAACTTAATATAATGAAACATGCACAGGATCAAAAGGTAAAGGAGAAAATCTGTATAAGAATGTGGAAACAATTAAGAGAGAGACAAAATCTACAAATTCAGGTCTTCCAAGGATATCTGTAAACATCGTTAAGGAATGCATTTTTAATATCCTGATTATACCTAATAAATGAAAAAATATTATAAGAATATAATTATTAATTTATGTGTCTGTTCTTCTGACTAGATTGCATGCCACTATCTAAAGATAATAATTTAAAATTTCTTTTAAAACATAAAAAAAGGCAATAAAATTACAATTTGCCACAAAAAAATAATTGTCGTCTATTACCGAACATTTGCACCGAGTGCATTCGCTATTGAAATAATAAATATATTTGCAAAATCATCTTGACTAAGAAGCAATTAGGAAGAGGGGTTTTCCGCATTATATTTGCAAAATCTTTGTATATTGTTTTAAATCTTTGAGCATTTAGTGGTTCGAACCAGTCAAATTCTCCCCTCAATTTCAATGACAGTAATATTGAACATATATATTTATTATATGTAGTACGATATAGACAATGGAACTTTCAGTTCGCGTAATGAGTTAGATTTCAGACCAGATACTAACATCGCACGCCACAGTATGTCACCCAATCAGAAACTGAATAGGAAGGAGATCTAACTTTCTGTGCCATGTGACTTTAATAATTGGTGAGAATCAGCTTAACAAGGAGAAACCAAGAACTTGTCATCATAGATTTCCTTGAAATGTATAGAATGTGTTGTTCACGACAAGGTCAAATTAGAAAAACCCACTTAACTATAAGTTTGAGGAAAATAGAGATTAATCCTACATATCTCTTATACTAATTAAGAGTATGAAATTTATGACAACTTTCATAGATGATATTATCCCGAAAGACACTGATTCTACCCTTCGTGTTTTTTTAAAATTTATATCATTCATTTTAATGCCTTATGTTACGCTTATTTCAGATAACACTCCAAAATACTCAACACGTACACAAACATATATATATATATATATATATATGGAGATATAACGACCACAACACACGAAGCAAAACCAAAGAGGAACAAACAAGGAGTGAATTAAAAACATGACCATTTTGCATGCCAGAAGCTACTACCGGCATTCGCCACGCGTAAATTGTATAACAAAACCTTCATAGCATTCGTAAAATAAAATAAAAGGATGCTTCACATTCAAACCCCCTAAAAAAATAGAGGAAAAATAAAAAAAGAAAGAAATTGTTCAAAAAACGAAATGCTCATAAGCCGTAGCAACGAAATTTAATTTTAGTTAGTGAACATACATATCAAAATGTAGAAAGGTGAAACTGCTTTGATAGATAAAAAAAATCACAAAATTTTGTACAGAATATAAAGCGATGGAAAAAATGTGAAGAGATGTTTATCAGGAAATCCGTAGAACCAATTATAAATCAGTGAATAGAAAGGAAATAAATTATAACATCCTGTTTATATACATACGTATATTAGTATAGATACTTGTATTATGAGCTAAAATACAAAATTAATTTTATTGTTTAATCTATTTAGGGGACCATGGATTTGGTGCATCGTCGAATTTGTTAAAAAACCCAAAACACCAGAAACCAACTACGAAAATAACAATTATTTAATAATACTCTTGAAAAATAAATAGCAAAGCCCCAAGGCCATTTATTTCTACAGTATCATATTTAATAATATTCATACTTTTATTTCATATTAATTGCCATTCTTTTAATATTATTCGTCGTTTTTTATAATATTATTCTCCATTTTTATTTCATATTAATTGTCATTCTTTTAATGTTATTCGTCGTTTTTTATAATATTATTATCCTTTTTTATTTCCATGTTATCATTCGTTACACCAATTTCCCGTGTGTAATGCAAATATTATTACGGCTGATTTCGATAAAAAGAATTTATAATTTCATGCTTCAAAATGTTTTATCTATGAAATCTTTTTTGCTATATTTTAAGATATAGATATATAGATACTGAAAGAATACAAATTTGTACTATATATTTCTGTTTGTTAGCCTAAATGAAGGTAGATTCCTTAGGGAAGAGGAAAGGTAATGGATGTTTTTTTCTGAATTGGGAAAGTAGAACAATATATGTTGGGTAAACACTTGTATAAAAATTTTATTTAATTAAATGTCTATGAAATATTATAAATCTAAATTACAGAAGCAGTTTGGTATATAATTATTATGACCAATGATAATTTTTTTTTCTAATGCAGAGGGCAAGTACTTAGACAATTACCTTGATGTCATAAGCAAGGGCTGCACCGACGTTACTCATTTAGCACTACCCAGGGGAGCACGTGTAGCTTGAAGATGTGCTACGAACGCGTGTAACACTACCCTTACAATGCTCTACCATCATATTATACCGAGACCTACGGTTTAAAGTGGATTCCGAACTACTAAAAACATCCATGGCTCATCCGGTGGCTCGAACCCGAAACCTAAGGCACCGAGCGACAGAGGGACTACTGGTTTATCAGTCTCTTCAAGTGTTTATGAGTACCGACACACAATGAAATTTACGAAACTAAAATTGGGAAGAATCAATGAAGCCAACAAAGGTCAACAGTTCATCGTTATGCCCCGAGTATGAAAGAGTTTAAAATTTTCAAACTCGATTTTATAGAAAATTTTGAAAGGTAAATCTTAATACTTTGAAGAATTAACATCCCATTTATAACTTACAAAGAGTATGAAATTCAATCACATCAGTAACGGAATGCTCGTGATTCTTCCTTGCATCGTCTTTCCGTTTGAAAAACCAACGCTCTATCCATTAGGCTCCATCAAGCTCTTCCTTTATTATTAAATAGTGTATTACTCGCCAAATAATTTATGAGACATATACTCCAGAAACTCTCCATTTACTTTCTTAGTACATAATATCTTGGAGCTCCGTGCTCCAATGAAAAGATACATCTGTGGAATATTTGGATTCTCTGGGGAAAGCTGAGAGACACGGTTCCATTAGACACAGCAAAAAAGTGAAAGAATGTGAAGTGATTGCTAAGTTTTTAGTGCTATTTTTGTACCTATTTTTTGTTATGTACCTATGTACCTATCTTTTGTTATGTATGCTATCAATAGTAACTTGAAGAGATTTGCTCATTTATATGGTTTTATCCCCATTCTTAGTGGAACTACATGGAATTAAATATGCCTGTAATATAAATTTATTTGACATATAAAAAAGAGTTTCTTATAATTGGATTTTTTTATGAGGAAATAGTGTGACATTACAAATGGCCTTCTAATAAATTATTAAGTTCCCCCTTTTTTAACTTTTTAAATTTTATTTTTAAATTTCTTTAATTAAATCACATTTCCAAATTTCAAAAAAGTGATTAACAAATTTTTTCGCTTTTCCTCGCTGCGGATATTAGAATATTCTAGCCTAGAGGTCTATCATTTGTGTCTGACACCAACATAAAGCTCGATTGATGGCTCAATGGCAACTTATGCCGCTGCTGACTAGTAGGGCTGGGGTTCAATTTGCTGATGGATTTGTTGTAGGCACTATTTCAAGACAGGAAAGACTCGATGGCGCTTGTGACAAACTGCATCTTGCTTCGTTAGTCGGACTACCTGGCGCGAGTTTTTTCAGGTTTTATTCCTTACGATAGCCAAATGCTGGTCAGTCCCCCCAAAAAAAGTTCTCTTGGAAGTCACTGATCTTTCTCCTCAGTGACTCGGAGCCAAGTCAGACTTCTGCCTACGGGTGCTCCATCCCAATACAAGCTACCACTTTCTCTCCATCCATGAGTAGATTACTAATGGGATGTCAGTCCCGCTAGTAGGACACTGAGGATTAGACACAACAACACCAGCATAGACACAAAAAGCTTCGGTTTTTTCTTTAGTTAAATAATTATACATTTGCGATTTTTTAATGGATGAATTTTTTTAATTATTTTCTTACAATTATGTATATATTGCATGTATATAATAATAATTATTTTAAAGAAAATTCATAAAATAATTATTTTTTTAACATAATGATTTTAAATATTTTACATTTAAGTACAAACACAATCTTTACTCTCTAAGAATAAGAAGGAAATGTTTATAGTAATAAGTATAAAAACAATTTTTTTAAAAATATGTAAAGAATGAAACAAAAACATACGTTACATAATGCAAAATATGCACGCATTGCAGAATGAGAAATAAAAATATATGTTACAAAAACTTCTTATAATGTTTGTATCTGCTGCTGCTTTGTTGAGACTAGCATTAATGATGTGTTTTTTATTTCCACCTGCTTACTGCTGTATTTAAAAGATTATATTCATTTCCATCCCAGACAATGAGAAAATAAAAGTTTGATGAAAATAAAAACAGAGATGCATGGATTTAGGTACGTATGTAATGTATTTTTTTTAAATTTATCATGTATGTTTAGCGTAATTATTAAAATTCTAATAGTTACTTATTTATAGTTAAAAAAATTACTTCTAAATTTGTTTCCATGAAAAATCACAATCTTTTCAATTTATTGTTATGTTTTTCTTATTCAATTATTTTTTGTTATTTTAATTGTTTTGTATTCCTATATTTGAAATTAAAGATTATATAAAATTAATAACGTGTACCTGTAATTTGCACTTATTAATTGTTAGATGACAATAGCTTCAGATGTTCGTAATATTTTTTTAATATATTTTTAGTAATATTATGTAGTCATATTAATTTTTATAACTTTAATAAAAAACGATTTTTTTATTTGGATAAATATTCTTTTTGATGAAAAGTACTTTAAAATTATTCTTCAATTACAAAGCTAAGAACATCCAATTCCTTCATTGATCAACATCGTAGAGGAACATCTTCTGATAATCGTTAGACACTTCTTTTATTTGAATAAGCTCCAATATCTTTGTAGATACGCTGAAGTGACAAAAGTCATGGGATACCTTTTAATATCGTGTCGGCCCTCCTTTCGCCCGGCGAAGTGCAGCAACTCGACGTGGCATGGACTCAACAAGTCGTTGGAAGTCTTCTGCAGGAATATTGAGCCATGCTGTTTCGATAGACGTCCATAATTGTGAAAGCGTTGATGGTGCAGGATTTTGGGCACGAACAGACCTCTCGATGATGTCCCATAAATGCTCGATGGGATTCATGTCGGGCGATCTAGGTGGCCAGATCATTCGTTGGAATTGTCCAGAATGTTCTTCAAACCAATCGCGAACAGTTGTGGCTCGGTGACATGGCGCATTGTCATCCATAAAAATCCCATCGTTGTTTGGGTACATGAAGTCCATGAATGGCTGCAAGTGATCTCCAAGTAGCTAAACATAAGCATTTTCCAGTCAATGTTCGGTCCAGTCGCACCAGAGGACCAAGTCCATGCCATGAAAAAACAGCCCACACCATTACGGAGCCACCACCAGCTTGACCAGTGCCTTGCTGATAGTTTGGGTCCATGGCTTCGTATGGTCTGCGCCACACTCGAACCCTACCATCAGCTCTTACCAACTGAAATCGTGACTCATCGGACCAGCCCACGGTTTTCCATTCATCTAGGGACCAACCGATATGCTCACGTGCCCACGAGAGTCGCTACAAGCGATGTCGTTCTGTCAGTAAAGGTACTCGATTCGTCTTCTGCTGGAATAGCCCAAGAAAGCCAAATTTATCCGCACAGTTCTAACAGACAAGTCCCTTGTACGTCCCACATTGATTTCTGCAGTTATTTGAAGCAGTGTTGCTTGTCTGTTAGAATTTACGACTCTTTGCAGACGTCGCCGGTCTCGGTCGTTAAGTGCAGGCGGTTGACCACTGCGCTGTCCATGGTGGGATGTTATGCCTGAAATTTGATACTCTCGGCACACTCTTGACACAGTGGATCTGGGATTGTTGAATTCCCTAACGATTTCCGAAATGACATGACCCATGCGTCTAGCTCCAACTAACATTCCGCGTTCAAAGTCTGTTAATTCCCGTCGTGCGGTCTTTCGAACTAGCAAGTTTGTAAATTCGTTTAATATAACAGATTCCTTATATCAATGAGTAAAAGTTAGAGCCTGATTTGCGTGTCTTGATTCAGTGTTATTCATGGATAGGAATTAAATTATTTCTCAAAAAATAATGACTCGATGTTTAGCTACCATATTTATTAAAATTTTCTAAGACTGTAACATATAAAACACAAAACAAAATTATATAATAAGCATTTACAAAATTATCTTAAAAGCAGTTCGTTTTAGCCAATTTGGTTTTTTTTACCCTCCGTACTTCCTGGAACTTTTCACTTGACTCCCTACACCCTTTTTTTCTTTCTTCGTCTCCATTATCGGCTCCAACGTCAAAAGGGCGGAAAAAAAAAGTGCGAAGTCCAATATCGAATGTAAGTGTCAACCCGTCCTTGAAAGGAGGCATCAACCTTGAACTCTTCCTCGCACGCTTTACAATTTGTTATGGGAATGCACGGTAGATTCTTACTCAATGGAATGTATAAATCAATGAAAAAATCAATCAATTTTTTTTTCTGAAAGCTTTTTTTTCTGTAAAAGTACGTTGAAGTCATTACTGAGAATCCTTCCATCCAATTTGCAACATACTGGTGTAATGGGTGCGCCATCTTGCCATACGTCTCTTAAACAATTTCGTGAGCATAAAGCTGAATACTTTGTATGAATTTAGCTTTTTTTTTTCTGATTTATACATTGATTTATACAATGTTTACTATAGTAAAAATGATTGATTTTCCATTTTTTTTACTATGTACAATTTTTACTATATTACTGAAAATCAATTTTTACTATATTACTGATCATTCCACAAATAGTGGTATATATTACATTACAATGTAGTGCCTCAAATTGGTACTATATTAGAATCCAGATATCAAATTGCATTAGCAGTGTATGCTATAGTCACTACTACTTTGAAAATTGGATAGATTCAGTCTTGTTGTGGCAGACAATTTCCAAGCGATTGACAGATTGTCTGGTGGGAATTCTCTGTGATTTCTTCAATATGAACAAATAGGAGCAAGTTACATCTGAATGACCTCCCAGAAGAGATTATCCACCTTCCATTCTAACGGTTGTATGGCAGAAGAATCTTCATGGTGTAATTTGGGTAATTCTAAATTCAAGACAATTTTACTGTATCAATGGAAAATTGTCTAACAACATTAGGAACAGAACATTTCCTAGATGAGAATCTACTTTTATCTTAAATGGTTGTAATGTAGAACATTTTTTCGTGGCTGAATTTGGGTAATTCTGAATTCATTTCTATTCCACTCTACCATTTGACGCTTACCTAACAATCAAAATTTCAATATTAGGGAAAAACTCCCAACTTTATTTATTCATCTTACCCATTAGTGACAGTGATATAGAAGACTCTCCGTGATTTGATTTGGATAATGCTAAATTTTTGGCTTTTCTATATCAATGTTAAATGACCAAAATCTCACTATTTGGAAAAATAAGTAAGTCTATTTAAATTTCTAGTTTTAAAATTTTCAATAAATCAAGTTATAAAAATTGTGTAATAAAGCCTTGGGGTGTGATTAATGTAACTAATTGTAGAAATATATCCATTTTAGTTGACTACACTATGAATTACATAGTAATTAAGATAATTTAATTTCAGAAATTTCTGTCAAAAAACAATTATTGTACATTGGAAAATATAGGTAAGCATTGTTTTTTTTTTTTCTTGGTTTTTTAAAAATATATATAGAAGCATCGAAATGTTGAATTCACGTGGCCGAATGCCAAACGTAAAGTTAACTGAAATTTCAAAAATATTGCAGAATATGTTAGTATTCGTCATGTGTTTATTTCTATTGGGATTATTGAATATTTATTCAAATTGTATTTACTTTTTATTGAAATATTTTTAATTTCAATCTAACCCCAAGTGAAAGCACCACCAATCATTTAAATTATATGGTTATAAATAAGTCAAAACTTTAAAAAATATAATACATTTATTATATTTTGTGTTTCTTTTCCATATCTTCTTACAAAACTTTCATTTAATATAAACATGCGGCTGTAAATGATTACTAATTTAAGCATCATGTCACTTAGTGATATGCATTCTACTTAGAAATAGACGTTGGGTATTACAGAAGTATTTGGTTACACCTTAAAATCTCTTGTTCTTCAAGAAATGAAACTGTTATATGGAAATTCCCTTTAATTTCAAATAAGAGTCCAATAAAAAGCTAAAACTCTCGACTGAAACGTGAAATTAAATATGACTTTCATTTATCATCAGAACTTTCAATTTTTATTAAGTGGAAACGTGTTGTTGTTCAGTTACGAACTCTATGACGCCACAAAATCTCTCGATTATTTTTTCCTTTACTGAGAATGGCTGGTAGAAGGTTTTTCTGGACAGTAAAAAGAAACATGACGTATAAGCTATATCATGATACAATGCTGTAGCAGAACAAAGAAGCAGTTAAAAAAAAAAGGAAAATGCAGTAAGTGTAGTATGCATAAGCACAAATTAAAATTTCTAGACAAAATACTGAATGGCGCTATCTTTAAAACTAGGCCAATCATTAATAAAATATAAAATAAACAGATAATGTGGAGAAAAATAATAAATGAATAATGTTTGAAACGCGTTCGAAAACACAAGAGAGGAGATGTAGCTGAAGGAGCAAATATACTTCAGAAAAAGCGACACAGAAAAATAGCAGTTCGTCCATAAAAAATTGAGAAAAAATATTGAGACTAAGTTATTATTTAAAACATATAAATATCATAGAGCAACACGAAAAATTCTCATTTATAAAATTGTATTTAGTTTTATTCATTTGCCTTTCAAAAATATAAGGTTTCAAATATATATGAAATATACGTTGCTGTGGTATTCATTTCGAAATAGTTGGCTTTTATATTTTAAGCAAATTGTAGTTTCTTTATTTTTTCTCAAAATATCATCAAAGGATTAGATATGTTTATGAAAGTTAATTTAACCATCAGCTAATGGTATATGCATGTAAATCAAAGTTCTGTAAATGAAAGTAATAAAATATGTTCCAGCAAATTTTTTGTTTGTTGATCATTTTTTTTAAACATTTTTTTATACGATAATACGATAACAGGTAATAATATTTTTTCTCAATAAAATTTACCATTCCAATCAATATGACACCAAACACCTTTGTCAGTATTAGATGTCAGTTGTACAATGATCTTTTGTCGTTCTTATTAATGATCAAAGAGCTTAACAGGAGACTCTTTCTTATCCCCCCGACTGACGGACGGGCGAAACGCGAGAGGGAAGAGGCATTATCCTCGTTCAAAGTAATTGTCTCTTAATGGTCTCGCTTGGCTCCTGCAATCCCATTTCGCATGTGTAACGGGAAAATCCGGAAAAGTATTTCCCCGCAGAGAGAAACAGAATGGCAGCTTGTTTAGTCCGAAATCCAACTGCTAAATTACCGTGCTGTGTGAATATGGAAATCCTGCACAATGAAGTTATTAGAATACAGTTCGGGAACTTTCAAAGTTTGTAATTTTCGTATTTGGTCAGTAATATTGGAAAGCAAAAAACATTTGCTACAACGATTTTTTTTTTACGTTTTATTACCGTATTTGCTATTGTATATGTGGAATTGTTTATTTATGTGCAAACCTTTCTTAGCATCGCTACTTATACGATGGCAAATAAGGTCTTTGGGGTATAACACTTGCTGTAAGTGTAACCTACAGTACATTTATTATAATGCAGTATTATAAAAAATGGTTTATTGTAATTAATCCATAGTTTTACACTCCTAAATTTTTTTTAATTTATTTGAATTATTAGATTAAATATATTTATTATGTACATATCACCAAATGTGCCATGTTTCAGATAAAATAACCTGAAATTACAACCAAGCTTTTAAATTTTGGAAAACATTTATGAGATATTTGTGAAAGTTGACAAGTATAGTATAGAAAAATTTATTTCCCAAGGATAACTAATAGCAGCTATTAGCTTGATACAGCCTTTGACAAGAAGGTAAAATATTCTATAATCCGAGAATCAATTCGTGTGTTGGATTCAATTTAATTATTTGCATCTGATTAAGTTTAGTTGAGATGTTTCAATCATGTAGAGGACTTGAAATATTATTCTGTGATTTTATTATTATTACTGAACTAAGAAAATTTTGTTGTTTTTCTTGTTTGCGCATATGTTTTAATTGTTAGAGTTGGAATAAAATCAACTTTCATTTAAAATGCTTTAGATGCTGGTGCTTTTTTGAGATATACAAAGAAATCAAACCAATCCGAAGTGTTAATATTATTTTGTTGCCATATTTACTTCTTTGAAGTAAGATATATTAAATTAATTTAAGAAATATTTAGTTCTTTGATGTAAATGTTCATTAAATGGGTTTTTTTATAACTACTTCATTTTCTTAAAGAATGTCGCAGTATATTTTTGAGTATATACATTAACTTTGTCTATTATTTCACGTATAATATATTTTAATGGATATTTACTCAAAATTATTTCGTCTCTTTAATACATGATGATTTAGTTTAAGTGAAACCATTATTTTGAAGGTAACTTAAAAATAAATAGTTCAAATCAGCTTATTCAGTTATTTTATTTTATGAAATATATGTCTAAATTTAAATGATTTGAGAAAACATGGCTTTAAAATAAATATTTCTTTTTTTGTTGAAATTCACCGGTAAAATAGAATTTATTCTAAATCCTCTTTACATCATAGTACGTTGTGAATCAACATACACTACATATGTAAAAATGATTTTATAAAACAGTTTTCAATTGAAATTAATCGAAACTGTTGACAAAAATATCCCTCCGGATTCTTAAGTAAAGATAAAATTTAAAGAAGAATATCCTAATCTTAAAATGGAATGTAAATTTTTTGAAGAAGTCTTCTTCTTTACCATATCACAATAAAATCCCTCACTTTTTAGCCTCCGAATTCGAATTTCGTTATTTATTTATTTATTTTTGTCTCTTTTATGCAAACGTAAAGCAAGTTAAAGAAAATTCTGTTGCGAGAAAAACAGACGAATAAAAAACACCTCCCAGTTTGGATTCTTTTCCAAATATCAAAATGTTTGGGGCCTACTGCTAGAATTTAGGTACTGCATTTTTTTTTCTGTTCTTTTTTTAACGTCTTCAAAAGCTTTTGTACATTAGCATATAAAATGGTTTGCATTTATTTTTATCAGTTTTCAACCTTCATTTTTCCTCTCCTCTATTTTTGTTCTTTTTTTGTGAGAAGAATTCTAAATATTCGAAACAACGCCGAGCATTCGAAATGTCTATTTCGTACTTTTTTAATTTACCGCAATTATTTAGATATCCAGGTCCGCTGATGCCAATTCGCTATACACAAATTTAAAGTGAAAAGACCTAACCACAGTTAAGCACCCGAAAAGTTCCCATGGAATTTTTTCATAATAAATGCTTGTTCGAAATTTTTGATGCTCCATAAAACACAGAGGATGAACCAGAATGCCAAATCTAGCATCTGTATGGTGTGAACAGAAAAAACTGTTGTTTTGAAACGATGCACATATATTTCTTTTAGAATTTTTTACCATTCAAATCGCATGATTATCACAAAATAGCGAAAGCTAAAACTTTCTGCATTATCTATAAAGGCAAGCAATATTTCATGCAAAATTTTTTTAAATATAAAATTTCTATATTCACAATGACAATATTCAATGTAGA
The DNA here is from genome assembly GCA_021605075.1 of Caerostris darwini. Lineage (NCBI taxonomy): Eukaryota > Metazoa > Arthropoda > Arachnida > Araneae > Araneidae > Caerostris > Caerostris darwini. The sequence continues at coordinate 66,416 of BPLQ01009460.1, forward strand.
AAACAAATTACATTAATCTTAAAGCTATTTATGTTTCTTTATCTAATATCTCCAACAAAAAATATACAAAATATTGCATGCTAAGTTTAATTTTCTGTGACATAGCCATGTTAACCATAAGATACAGAATATATTTCCACCGTGAACAAGTATTTTTAAAATGCCTATAGCTTATAGTAAGCAAATAATTAGATTATATACCATAGATCCTGCACCAAATTATTAAGCCATAGTTTTTCATTGAGCGTGTTACTTGTTTGAGATATTTGCATTTAAGAATGGCGAGAATCGTTTAATTGATAAAAATTTATCTTTGTACCTTATTTTGCCTGTCAATATAGAACCTTTAGTTGATTCTCCTCAATTTATAGATTTGTCTATTGTTTTCTAGATAAATACATTTATAAAAGCGTATGATATTCTGAATAAAATAATAATGCTTGTTGAGGTGATTAATCCTTAGTGTCCGACAATGCGGGACGAACATTCCATGAGTAATCTCAGGGATGGAGGGCAGGGGACAACTGTAATGTTGGAACCTTCATCATTAACGATGTCCATAAAATGCTGTGTTTATTTGAAAAAGTATGTTAAAAAATCCAAACCAATCCCAAGTGTTGTTGTTATATTGTTGCAATATTTACTTCTTTGAATTAAATATTCCTAAAATGTTTTTTTCTAAAACAACCATATCTTATTAAGGAAAGTCACAATATATTTACATGTACTAATTTCATCCATTATTTCACAAAACATATAGCTTAATGGAAATTTGCACATAATCATTTTGTCTTTTTTAGTGTAGAATGATTTAGTTCAACTGAAACCAATATCTTGAAAAAAACTTAAAAATAAATAGTTCAAATGAGCTTATTCAATTATTTTATTTTATGAAATATATCAGTCTAAATTTAAAGGATTTTAGAAAACATGGCTTACAAATAAATATTTCCTTTTTTGTTGAAATTCAACGGTAAAACAGAATTTATTCGAAACCTTCTTTACATCACAGTACGTTGTGAATTAACATACACTACATGTGTAAAAAAATTATTTTATAAAACAGTTTTAAATTGAAATTAATCGAAACTGTTGACAAACAAAATCCCTCGGGAATCTTAAGTAAAGATAAAATTTAAAAAAGATTATCCTAATCTCAAAATGGAATGCAAATTTTTTGAAAAAGACAATATCTCAATAAAATCCCTCATTTTTTAGCCTCCGAATTCGAATTTCGTTATTTATTTGTTTATTTTTGTCTCTTTTATGCAATCGTAAAGCAAGTTAAAGAAAATTATGTTGCAAGAAAAAAAGGGGAATAAAAAACACCTCCCAGTTTGGATTCTTTTCCAAATATCAAAATGTTTGGAGCCTACTGCTAGGATTTAGGTACTGCATTTTTTTATTTCTGTTCCTTTTTAACGTCTTCAAAAGCTTTTGAACATTAGCATATAAAATGGTTTGTATTTATTTTAAACAGCTTTCAACCCCTTTTTCTCTCTTCTGTATTTTTTTCCTTGTTTGTGAGAAGCGTTCTAATACATTCGAAACAACGCCGGGCATTCGAAATGTCCATTTCGTCCTTTTTTATTTCCCGCCATTGTTTAGATATCTAGATCCACTGATGCCAGTTCGCTATACACAAATTTAAAGTGAAAAAGGCCTAACCACAGTTAAGCCACCCGAAAAGTTTTCATGGAATTTTTTCGTAATAAATGCGAGTTCGAAATTTTTGATGCCTCATAAAACACAAAGGATGAACCAGAATGCTAAAGCTAGCATCTTTATGGTGTGAACCGAGCAAACTGTTGTTTTGTAACGATGTACATATATTTCTTTTGGATTTTTTCCATTCAAATCGCATGATTATCACAAAATAGCCCAAGCTAAAACTTCCTGCGTTATCTATAAAGGAAAGCGTTATTTTATGCATCATTTTTCAAAACATAACATTTTTGTATTTGTAATGCAAAATTCAATGCAGGAAACAAATAACATTAATCCAAAAAAATTGCATGCTTTTTGTTATATTGATATGTCCAACAAGAAAACAAACAAAACGTTGCATGCTAAATTTCAAATTGTATGACATAGCCACGCGAGAAAAAATGCATAGAAAAGATTTTCACCGTAAACAAGTGTTTTTACGACGCTTGTTGTCTGTAGCAAGCAAAAGAATAGATTCTACACCAAATTATTAAGTCATAGTTTTGCATTCTGGGTAATGCTTGTTTGAGATATTTTCAATTAAGGATGTTGAAAATCTTTTTATTAGTAAAAATTCCTCTCCACGCTGAATTTACCTGCCAATATTGAACCTTTAGTTGATTATCTTCAATTTATAGATTTGTCCATTGTTCTCGAGATGATACATTTATGAAGTTATATGATAAACCAACTTAAATAGTAATACTTGTTGTTGTTGTGACAAATATTCTGTGTACGCTAGTAGGGGACGGATTATCCGTGACTCGTCCCTATCTACTCATAGATGGAGGGTAAGAGGGCAGCTTTTGTTATGATAGAGAACTTGTAGATAGAAGTCTGACTTGGTTCCATATCGTTGAAGAGTGAGGGCAGTGCTTCCAGGAAAACTTTTAAAGAGCACTACCGCGTAATTAATTATCGTACGGGAAAAACTCGCAAAACCCACACCAGGCAGTCCGACTCAAGAGGCAAGAGGCTGAACATCCCAAACACCCATGAGGCTCATCGTTTTTTAAAACAGTGTCTACAACAAAACCACACAATGTCCTTTGCTTAATGGCAATTTGAATAAAAATTCCGTCAACAAAAAACTAAAGACTCAGTTAAAATGTTGCTCTATATTTTGAATTGGTTTTTTATTTATATTCCAAAATGTTTAAAACCTATTTTAAAATGTGTGTAAACTACACATTTTGTCAATTAATAATAGTGTGAGAAATAAATCCCCATTTTTTATAATATAATATATTGTAATGTCGACCTTTCACAGAAATTATAAAATTTTTTAAATCTGAAGTGAATAAAATCACTTCAGAAATTATTAATATTAATAAATTCTAAGTAAGAAAATTGAACAAATTATATCCTTTTACAAAAAGTAAAATGCTCCAGTTTGGAATATGGATACACCTTTAGAAAATTTTTCTGATTGTAAACAAAGTATCAAATTTCGAGACTAAAGTCGATTTATGAATAATTCATGTTCATGCATGTATTGAAAGAGTTTTATCTCCATGTGTTCATGATGGAAAAGTTATAAATATATATGACCACAAAATAATGTCGCTTTGAAATCACATAGAATTCTAGAAAACATATTCGAAGAAAATAAGGGATAGATAATTAGCATATGCACTTATAATTTTAATTTTAAGATAAGTTTTTTTTGAAGAAAAGTGTTGAAAAATTCTAAAGGAACTAATTTGCATGCATTAAAAGAAATATTATAATTTATTACTAATAATTTTCTTTGAAGGTAAGCTTTAATAAAAAATAAAATAAATTAGTAAGTAATATATATATTTTGCATAAAACAAATAACAATGATCACTTATTGGTACAGTAAAAGATGCAATAGCTCATTCCTAAAGGGTGTTCGTTTAATGCTGCGTAAATTGTACAAGTTAAGAATACTCTTTTATAGAACTACCCCTACTACACCACACCACATCACTGTGCCTAAAGCTGATTTGCCCGCTACACTTTGGGAATGATGTGGGTGTGAGAGAAACCTGACTGGGCTCCGTGACGCTCTACGGTCATATGAGACTGAGATCTACGGTTTAAGTAGATTCCGAACCACTAAAATCATCCATGGCACCGCAGGCATTCGAGCTTCAAACCTGTGGTACCGAACACCAGAACGCTAGCCACTCGGCAATCAGTCCCCTTTATAGAATATAGATGTAATCATAGAGCCATGTTTCTACAACAGAGAATTAAGCCGTATTCACATCAAGGAATTGAAATAAAACTTTGAACAATCACTATCCTTAGCACATGAGGGCGCATGTTTGTGATTGGTGTACGTTTGATACTTCGCCGCTGAACGTTTTGGAAGGAATGCAGCTTTACATAGAAAAATCTATCACGTAACTGAAAATAAATTTTATTGGAATCATGGGAAAATACCGGATGGATGGAAAACTAAGCGATTTAAGGAAATAAAAATGAAAGTAACATTGATATCCATCGTCTTCCAGAAGTAGTTTAAATAAGACTGAATATATGCGTGTGTTGTGCAAATGAACAGCCATTTTTGAATTCGCCTTGCTTGAAACTATTGGCAATCCTTACAAAAGGATAATGTGATGTGAAAAGGATGTTACAAGGTTACAAAAGGATGTGTGTGAATATTGCGATAATTACTTTATCTACCATCAGTACAGTGACAATGAATTACAAAATGCTAAGTTAAATACATTTTGCTGTCCATCACGCTGTCATCTCGACGCTAATGCTATCGGTACATTGGGTTAAAAGGTAATAATTTGTTGCGCCCTGATTACCTGACCTGCAACCTTTGAAATATTTTCGAGAAACGCATTTAAAGGAATTAATATATTGAAAAGTAGTTACTACAGAATGGCATTTATTTGCTCGTCTGCATACTGACATCACTTTTTAGAAAACGCGCGGAGTCTGCCACATATTGATGTGAGGTGTTCATTTCAACACTTTCGTATACAGTATTCTTCCTTCTATTAAAACTAATTTTTCCTGCACCTGTAATAGCGTCACATTTTTTCCTTCGTTCTTTATCTCGAAAACTATGCATCGTAGAAGTAATGGCCTAAGAAAAGCTTTTATGAATTCTAAGCAACGATATTTGTCTATGAAAATTATGCGGTATTGATAAAATATCCTGTACAAAAACCTATCTATACGGCGAAAATATAAAACTCAAACATATATATGTATTTGCTATAATAATACCTGTTATGGGGCCTGAATGGCTGAGTGGCTAGCGCTCTGGAGGTCAGTACCACAGGTTTCGTGGCGGTTTGTAGTGGTTCGGAATCAACTTTAAGCCGTAGGTACCGGACCATATGAATGTTGAGCGTTTGGCGTAGAACTGACAACCTACCCCGTAAAAATGAAAACATCTCTCGTCTGGAAATCTACCAGTAGGTAGAGGGCCTTGGCCCACACTAGGCAATTGCGCCGATGATGAATACTTGTTACATCAGTATCAATTTGTTTGCATTGTTATATGTATTTTCTATAAATGTTTATTTCTCATTACACTAAAGTGACAAAAGTCATGGGATAGCAATATGCAAATTTTCAGATGGCAGTAGCATCGCGTAGAACAGGTATAAATGCGCAGTGCTTTCGCAGAGCTTTCATTTCTGTTCAAATTATTCATGTGAAGAGGTTTTGACGTGATGATGACCGCACGACGGGAATTAACAGACTTTGAACGCGGAATGTTAGTTGGACCTAGACGCATGGGTCATGCCATTTCGTAAATCGTTAGGGAATTCAACATTCCCAGATCCACTGTGTCAAGAGTGTGCCGAGAGTATGAAATTTCAGGCATAACATCCCACCATGGACAGCGCAGTGGTCGACCGCCCGCACTTAACGACCGTGACCGGCGACGTCTGCAAAGAGTCGTAAATTCTAACAGACAAGCAACACTGCGTCAAATAACCGCAGAAATCAATGTGGGACGTACAAGGGATTTGTCTGTTAGAACTGTGCGGAGAAATTTGGCTTTCTTGGGCTATTCCAGCAGAAGACCGACTCGAGTGCCTTTACTGACAGAACGACATCGCTTGCAGCGACTCTCGTGGGCATGTGAGCATATCGGTTGGTCCCTAGATGAATGGAAAACCGTGGCCTGGTCCGATGAGTCACGATTTCAGTTGGTAAGACCTGATGGTAGGGTTCGAGTGTGGCGCAGACCCCACGAAGCCATGGACCCAAACTGTCGGCAAGGCACTGTTCAAGCTGGTGGTGGCTCCGTAATGGTGTGGGCTGTTTTTTCATGGCATGGACTTGGTCCTCTGATGCGACTGGACCGAACATTGACTGGGAATGCTTATGTTCAGCTACTTGGAGATCACTTGCAGCCATTCATGGACTTCATGTACCCAAACAACGATGGGATTTTTATGGATGACAATGCGCCATGTCATCGGGCCACAACTGTTCGCGATTGGTTTGAAGAACATTCTGGACAATTCCAACGAATGATCTGGCCACCTAGATCGCCCGACATGAATCCCATCGAGCATTTATGGGACATCATCGAGAGGTCTGTTCGTGCCCAAAATCCTGCACCATCAACGCTTTCACAATTATGGACGTCTATCGAACAGCATGGCTCAATATTCCTGCAGAAGACTTCCAACGACTTGTTGAGTCCATGCCACGTCGAGTTGTTGCACTTCGCCGGGCGAAAGGAGGGCCGACACGATATTAAGAGGTATCCCATGACTTTTGTCACTTCAGTGTATAATGAAATGCAATTATGTGTTCCTTATAAGAAGATTGGAATTTTGCATAGCTATTTTATATTTTGAATTTAAAAATTAAACTAGAAATGCAATATGTTTTTGTATTCAGCTATAAGTTAAGTTATACAAAAAAATAACACAGAAACATTACAAAAAAATGTATAAAAAGAATTAAATTTCAGAAATATCAACTATTTTTTTTCTAATATCTATATTATAATGGATCATTTGCCAATAATATGGTAAAATTGTAGCATATTCAATATGACACACATTATCCGAAAAGAAAAAGAAGCGTATACACCGAATCATTAAATCCCTTATCAAAATAAGCAACAGCATTTTGGCGTCACCTGAAACTCTTACACGTGTGCTGCACCAAAATGAGTAGCACACATGAGCACTAAACGATGAATGGTAGTTGTGTATACCGTAATAAATTGTTTTCATTTGCTGGCAATCTCCCCATCTTCCACTTTAAAATAGCTTTCATGATGCCTGTAAGCAATAGCATATTGTATCAAATGATTGTACTAATTACTTCATGGTTTTCGTAAACTTGTTCTTAAAAATGCTTTTTTTTAATTAGTAATTCCCTGATAGGCTAATTTATAAAATTCGATGAGACTTTTAAATGAAAATTTTATTGCGATACAATTCTACTTTTATAATACAGTTTAACCATAACATATTAAATATTTCTTTTAAGAAACTGGTAGTTATTTAGTTGTAGACAATTGAAATGATGACGAATTTGTCGGAAATAAATAAATACCAGAAATCTAGGATATCAGTTATATTTTCGTTGATATATTATTATTCTATTCCATCTTTAAGACAATTTAAAGAATTGCTTGCATTTAATGTAACTGCTTGTAATTGGCAATTTGTGCTTAAGAGCATGCATTTTTTGTTCTAATTGGGAGAAGAAAAGTCGATACTTTTGTTATTCTGAAGCATTCACATCATAAAAAGTAAGTACAGAAAAAAATAAATTCATGCAAAGTATTCAGCTTTATGCTCGCGAAATTATTTAAGAGACGTATGGCAAGATGGAGCATCCATTACACCAGTATGTTGCAAATTGGGTGGAAGGATGCTCAGTAATGACTTCGACGTACGTTTACATGCTAGAGTACCAATTAGTCTTCTAGTGTACAAAAACCATAACGAGCAATTGCAACATTTTTTCTTTCTTTAATCACAGGATGCTAAGCAAATTTTCATAAAAGACACAGAATCTACTTTGTTTCAGGCAATTTTGTGAAGGAAATAACGATAAAAAAAATCTTTGGATTCCAAGTCTTTATTTTAATGATAGCAGTGCACTGTGAGTCAAGTAAATTTTAAAGATGTTGAGAAAGTTGACAAGAAGATGCATCTGCCATTTGGATTAAAATTCCGTGAATTCAATGACAAATTCAAATTTTTCTTGAACGTTTTATATTTAAATGATTTATATATAATTAACGTGGACATGGAATGTACTTTATTTTGAAATTCTTGTTTATCTTCTTTAAAATTTCTACAAAAGTCTTTATATGAGAAGAATTTTTAATGTAAATACTGCATATTGTATTTCTTTTAATGTATCCTTATTTTCTTTAAATGAGCAACATATGTCAGATCCAGGAATGCATGGACTACTATGGTAAGCTTAATACACTGGTTGTTTCTTTTATTAAGATAATTTCTCATTTCATCCGATTGTCATTAAATTTCTTTTGAAATCTGAATTTGAACTATAAATTTTGTTGTTGTCACAGGAATTTAGGAAGTCACAGATAGTGGCATAATATGAAACCGATTTTCTCTCTATTTCAGTTTACAAACCGTTTATAATCCATATTTTGTACTTGCCTTTTTGTAAATCCATTTAATTTAACAGATTTCTTATTTCAATGAAATTTGAAAACTAAAATTTTGCTCAATGATATTATTACGATATTACTGATCATTTAAGAAATCATGGTAAATATTATATTAGAATACAGTGCTACAAATTTATACTATGTTAGAATTCATGTATCAGATTGCAGTGGCAGAGTCATTACCGTAGTCATTGTAGTCATTACTTTGAAAAAATGGATAGATTCAGTCTTTTTGTGTTAGGTAATTTCCACGCTATTCATAGAATGTCCGGTTGGAATTTCTTGTGATTTCTTTAATACAAATAAATGCAATGTTGTTACTTGTGAAAGACCTCCCAGAAGAGATTATCTACCTTCCATTCTAACTGTTGGAGAAGAATCACCATGGTGTAACTTGGGTAATTCTAAATTCATGGTTATTTTACTACATCAATGGACAATTACCTAACAACATTAGGAAAAGAAAATATCCAGGAAGGGATTATCTACTTGTACCTTAATTGTGATGTAAAAAAATCTTCATGGCGCGATTTGAGTAATTCTAAATGCATGGTTATAACAAAAAAAAATTCAGTATTAGAAAAATTCTTGTTCATCTTACCTATTAGTGACTGTGATGTAGAAGACTTTACGTGGTGTAAAGTGGGAAATGTTAAATTCATGGCTTTACTACTTTATCAATGTTAAATTGCCAATATTATTTTATAAAACAGTTTTCTATCGAAATTAATCGAAACTGCTGACAAAAAAATCCCTTGGGATTCTTAAGTAAAGATAAAATTTAAAGAAGAATATCCTAATCTCAAAATGAAATGTAAATTTTTTGAAGAAGAAGTCTTCTTTACCATATCTCAATAAAATCCCTTATTTTTTAGCGCCCGAATTCGAATTTCGTTATTTATTTATTTATTTTTGTCTCCTTTATGCAAACGTAAAGCAATTTAAAGAAAATTCTGTTGCGAGAAAAACAGACGAATAAAAACACCTCCCAGTTTTTATTCTTTTTCAAATATCAAAATGTTTGGAGCCTACTGCTAGGATTTAGGTACTGCATTCTTTTCTTTATTTCTGTTACTTTTTAACGTCTTCAAAAGCTTTTGAACATTAGCATATAAAATAGTTTGCATTTATTTTAAACAGTTTTCAATCTTCTTTTTTCTCTCCTCTATGTTTATTCTTTGTTTGTGAGAAGCATTCTAAAACATTCGAAACAACGCCGAGCATTCGAAATGTCCATTTCGTCCTTTTTTATTTCCCGCCATTATTTAGATACCTAGATTCGCTGATGCCAATACGCTATACACAAGGCCTAACCACAGTTAAGCCCCACGAAAAGTTCCCATGGAATTTTTTCACAACAAATGCGAGTTCGAAATTTGTGATGCCCCATAAAGCATAGTGGATGAACCATAATCCCGAAGCTAGCATCTTTATGGTGTGAACAGAACAAACTGTTGTTTTAGAACGATGCACATATATTTCTTTTGGAATTTTTTTCCATTCAAATCGCATGATTATCACAAAATAGCTCAAGCTAAAACTTTCTGCATTGTCTATAAAGGCTGGCAATATTTCATGCAACATTTTTCTAAATATAAAATTTTTGCATTTGTAAATGCAAAATACAATGGTGGAAACAAATTACATTAATCGAAAAAAAATGTCATGTTTTGTTGTTATGTTAATATGCCCAATAAGAAAACGTACAAAATATTACATGTTAAATTTCAAATTCTATGACATAACCAAGCGAGCAATTATATATAGAAAATATATCCAACGTGAAAAGTATTTTTAAGATCATTATTGCCTGTAGCAAGCAAAAGAATAGATTGTACACCAAATTATTAAGCCATAGTTTTGCATTCTGGTTGTTTAATTGTTTGAGATATTTGCAATTAATGATGTTGAAAATCTTTTTATTAGTAAAGATTAATCTCTGCACTGTATTTTGCCTATCAATATTGAACATTTAGTGTTTCTCTTGAATTTATATATTTGTCCATTGTTCTGGAGATACGTAAATACATTTATTAAATTATATGATATCCCAACAAAATGATATAAAATAATAATACATGTTGTTGTTGTGACTAATCTTGTGTGTTCGCCAGTACGGGACAGACACTCCATCACTCGTCCCACATCCCCATCTGCTCATAGATGGAGGGAAAATGGGCAGCTTCTGTTATGATAGAGGACTTGTAGGTAGAAGTCTGACTTGACTCCATATCGTTGAAGAGGGAGGACAGCGCGTCCAGGAAAACTTTTAAAGAGCCCTACCGCTCATTTAAATATCGTACGGGAAAAACTCTTCAAAATCATACCAGGTAATCCGGCTCAAGAGGCTGAACATCCCAAATGCCAATGAGGCTTCTCGTTTTTTAAAACAGTGTCTACAACAAAGCCGCACAATGTCATTTGCTTAATGGCAATTTAAATAAAAAATGCAGTCAACCAGATACTAAAGACTCAATAAAAATTATATTTTGTATTGGTTTTTTATTTATATTTCAAAATGCTTAAAACCTATTTAAAAATATATGTAAAGTACAAATTTTGACAATTAGTAATAGTGTGAGAAATATTTTCCAAGAATACATGTATTCATGTTACAATTTTTCAGCACTAAAAAAATCCCCATTTTTTATAATATATTGTACTGTCGACCTTTCACAGAAAATATACAATTTTTCAAATCTGAACTGAATAAAATCACTTCAGAAAAGTATTAATATTAATAAATTCTAAATAAGAAAATTTAAGAAATTCTATCCTTTTTCAAAAAATAAAATGCTTCAGTTTGAAATATGGATACATCTTAATGAAAAATTTTCTGATTGTAAACAAAGTATCAAATTTTGAGACGAAAGTGGATTTATGAATAATTCATGTTCATGCATGCACTGAAAGAGTTTTTGTCTCCATGTGTTCATGATGGAAAAGTTATAAATATATATTACCACAAAATAATGTCGCTTTGAAAGCACATAGAATTCTTGAAAATAACACATTCGAAGCAAATAAGAGATAGTTAATTAGCATATGCATTTATAATTTTAAATTTCAGATAAGTTTTTTTTAAAGAAAATTGTGGAAAAATTCTAAAGGAACTAATTTGCATGCGTTAAAAGAAATATTATAATTTATTATTATTAATTTTCTGTGAATTTAAGCTTTAAAAAAATATTAGAAAGTAATATTTATATTGCATTAAACAAATAATGGATAACAATGATCACTTTTTGGCACTGTAAAAGATGCAATAACTCATTTCTAAAGAATGTTCGTTTAATACTGCGTAAACTGTACAAGATGAGAATACTCTTTTATAGAACATACTGCTACATCACACCACATCATTGTGCCTAGAGCTGAATGTTACAGTTTGGGTTGTTACACGTTACAGTTTGGGATTGACGCTCTATGGTCATATGAGACCGGGACCTAAAGCTTAAAGTGGATTCCGAACCACTACAAACATCCATGACACCACTGGGATTCGAACCAGAAACTTGCGGTACTGAGCGCCAGATTGCTAGCCACTCGGCAGTCAGGCCCTTTATATAACATAGAAGTAATCATAGAACCATGTTTCTACCACACAGAATTAGGCCGTATTGACATCAAGTTGTTGAATGCCGATGCATGAAATATCGACCATTCACAATCCTTAGCAAGGGATGTCTGAGCTTTGCGATTGGCGTACGTTTGATTCCTCGCCGCACATCGTCTTAGAGTGAATGGAGATTTACAGAAAAAATCTATATGATGCACGAGAAATAAACGTTATTCGTTTCATGGGTAACTACTGGACACATGGAAAATGAAAATATTTAAGGAAGTAAAAGTAAAAACTAAAATTGATCTCCATAGTCTTTCAGAAATAGTTTTAAAAGGATTGGATATATGTGTAAGTACGGATGTTATGCAAATGAGCAGCCATCTTTGAATTCGCCTTGCTTGAGACTATTGGCAATCTGTACAAACGGACAACTTGGCCTGGGATAGTATTGCGATAATCACTTTATCTACGATCAGTGGGATAGCAATGGTCGATACTTATGTTATTCTGAAGCATTCACATCATAAAAAGTAAGTACAGAAAAAAAATTCATACAAAGTATTTAGCTTTATGCTCGTGAAATTATTTAAGAGATGCATGGCAAGATGGCGCACCCATTACACCAGTATGTTGCAAATTGGGTGGAAGGGTGCTCAGCAAATGACTTCGACGTACGTTTACATGCTAGAGTGCCAATTAGTCTTCTAGTGTACAAAAACCTTAACGAGCAATTGCAGCATTTTTTTTTCTTTAATCACGGGATGATAAACAAATTTTCATAAAAGTCACAGAATCTACTCTGCTTCAGGCAGTTTTAAGAAGAAAATAACGATAAAAAAATATTTGGATTTCAAGTCTTTATTTTAATGACAGCAGTGAACTTTGAGTCAAGTAAATTTTATCGATGTTGAGAGAATTGATAAGATGTATCCGCCATTTGGATTCATATGTTTCTTCCTTGGTATATTTTATGAATGAAGAAAAAACAATGATTGCACATATATTTTACCATACCATCAAATTGTTGTAGACCTGGAAATAAAGATGCACTCATAGCTAACTTAACGATGTCATGGCGGGAAACAAAATGGCGAAATAAGGACTATTACAGTAAAACTATACAGCACCTAATTTGATATTTATGTAAAGAAAAATTCCCTTAGACGGAGATTATTTTTCAATGATATCTTTAATATCAAACTTAAAATAAACCGAAATTTCAAAGATAGTGCAGAATTTAATAGCATTTTCTTCAGTGTGTTTATTTAGTAGTAAGTGAAAAAGAAAGATGCAGTAAGTATAGTATGGATCAGGGTAAAGTTAAAATTTAAGGCAACAAAAATAAATGCACTATCTTTAAAACTAAGCAATTCATTAGTAAGACATAAAAGATCTAGATAATGTGTAGAAAAAAAAATAAAAGGGAAACTATTAAAATAGGTTGTAAAACACAAGAGGGGATGGGCTGCTGCAGTGCCCACCATTCTTCAGAAATAACAACAAAGAAATAATAGAGAATCACCCATAAAGAAATGGGTGAAAAAAATTTAGTTTAAGTTATTATTTAAAAATGATGTATCTCCTCAACAACACGAGGAACTCTCATTTATAAAATTTTATTTAATTCTATTCATTTACCAAGGGAATGTGGTAAAGTTGATGTTACCAAGTGGCATAATAATTGTTTTAATAATAATTAATTAATAATTTAATAATAAGTTTTTAATAATTGTTTATAGGCTAATTGTTTTTCAAACAAATTATAATATTTTTTCTTAACATAATTTACCATTTCAATCAATGTGTCTCCAAGCACATTTGTCAGTATTAGATGTCAGTTGTACAATGATCTTTTGTTGTCCTTATTAATGATCAAAGGGCTTGGCAAGCGACTCTTTCTTATCCCCCCGACTGATGCACGGGCGAAACGCGAGAGGGAAGAGGCATTGCAGCATTATCCTCCTTCAAAGTAATTGTCTCTTAATGGTCTCGCTTGGCTCCTCCAATCCCATTTCGCATGTGTAACGGGAAAAGTATTTCCCCGCAGAGACACGCAAAATGGCAGCGTGTTTAGTCCGAAATCCATCTGTTAAATTACCGTGCTGTGATAATATGGAAATCCTGCAGAAAGACACTCATTAGGACACTGTTGGGGAACCTGCAAAGTTTGGTATCCTCGTATTTAGTTACTAATATTGGAAAGCACCAAGCTGTCTAAGTGTTTGTCAGCTGCATTAGAAAGAAATATTGGAAAGCAAAAAGCAATTGCTATTTTTTTTATCTTTAATTACCCTATTCGTCATTGTATTTGAGGCATCCTTAATTTATGTGTAAATATTTCCTAAAAGGCAACTTATACGATTCAAATAGGGTATTTGGGGTATGACATTTTCTTTAAGTGTAACTTACAATTCATTTTTTTTTTTTTGTGCAAGATCGACATGAACTAACGTGCTTTGTTATAAACGTGATTGATAAAGCGGGCATTTTTTTTACTGTAGTCTGTTCTAGAGCAGAAAAGTTGTGAAACAGTTTCAGAAATATACGCACAAAATTTCAGATTAATCAATAAATTTTTTCCAATTCCCTTTATATTTTAAATATTTGAAATTATTTGAAAATTGTGGAAAACTTTGAATTTTAAGTGGCTTTTTTAATTTCAGAATATGGCTGCTATTTAGTTGTAGACAGTTTAAATGATGATGTATTTGTGAAAAATAAATGAATACCAAACATCAAGGAAATTAGTTATATCTTCTTTGCTACGTTATTATTCCATTTCATCTTCATGACAATTTAAAGAATTGCTTGCATTTAATGTAACTGCTTGTAATTGACAATTTATGCTTAAGGGCATGCCTTTTTTTCTAATTGGGAGAAGAAAAGTTGATATCTTTGTTATTCTGAAGCCTTACCATCATCAACAATAAGAACAGAAAAAAAAATCATGCAAAGTATTCAGCTTTATGCTCTAGAAGTTATTTGAGAGACGTATGGCAAGATGGCGCACCCATTACACCAGTATGTCGCAAATTGGGTGGAAGGATGCTCAGTAATGACTTCGACGTACGTTTACATGCTAGAGTGCCAATTAGTCTTCTAGTGCACAAAAACCTTAACGAGCAATTGCAGCATTTTTTTCTTCTTCTTCAATCACAGGATGATAAGCAAATTTTCATAAAAGCCACAGAAACTACTTTGGTTCAGGCTGTTTTAAGAAGAAATTAATAAAAAAAATCTCTTCATTTCTATGTCTTTGTTTTAATGATAGCAATGCACTTTGAGTCAAGTAAATTTTAAAGATGTTGAGAGAATAGGCAAGAAGATATATCTGCCATTTGGATTCATATTTCGTGAAATCAATGGCCAATTAAAATTTGTCTAGAACTTATAATGATTTCCAATTAATATAATCATAAATAAGGCGAAAGATATTTTAATTTATATTTAATTGATTGATAAATAATTAACATTTAAAAGGATGTGAATGTACTTTATTTTGAATTTGCTGAAGGGATTATATTAAAAGTGTTTTTTAGTGTAAATGCTGAGTCTTGTATTTCTTTTAATTTATCCTTTAATATCCTTAAAAGAACAAAATATATCAGATTCAGTATACTCAGATCATACAATGGCAATCATGATACACATGGTTGTTTCTTTTATTAAAATAATTCCAAAGTTCCTCTGATTGTCATTAGATTTCTTTCGAAATCTGAAATTGAACTATAAATTTTGTTCTTGTCACATGATTAATGAAGTCACAGATAGTCGCATAATAGTAATATGAAACCGTTTTACTCTCTATTTCAAATTATAAATTGTTTATCATTCATATTTCGTACTAGAATCTTTATATATCCATTTAATATAACATATTTCGTACTAGAATCTTTATAAATCCATTTAATATAACATATTTCTTTTTTCAATGAGTAAGGATAGGGTCGGCTATGCATGCTGTCTGGATTCAGTGCTGTTCATGGATATGAATTAAATTTTTTCTCAAGATAATGACGCGATGTTTAGCTCCCATATTCATTGAAATTTTGTAAGACTGCAACGCATAACTCACAAGACAAAATTATATTATAAATATTTACAAAATCATCTTAAAAAGCTAATTCGTTTAAGGTAGTTTGTTCTTTTTACCCTCCGTGCTGCCTGGAAATCTTCATTTGACTCCCTACTTGCCTACCTACCTACATCTTCATTTGTTTTCTTTCTCCTTCTCCAATTACAAGGCTGCAAAGCCTAAAGGGCGGGAAAAAAAACCGTGCAAAGTCCAAAGTCTAACGTAAGAGTCAGCCTGTTCTTGAAAAGAAGATCTATCAAACTTGCCTTCCTGTTTACTTTATAATTTGCAAACAAGGAAAAGAGCATGTTGGATACTTACTTAATAAAATATAAAAAAATCAATGAAATCTTCAGCTATGATACTTTTATGATATTACTAATGATTACATAAATAGTGATAGATATTATATTAGAGTATAATGCTTCAATATGATACTGTATCAGAATTCAGATATCATATTGCAGGCAGTGCTCATATAGTCACTGTTTTGAAAAATGTACAAATTCAGTCTTGTTGTGGCAGACACTTTCGACTCGATTGACAGATTGCCTAATTGGAATTTGTTGTACTTACCTCAATATGAACAAGTGCAATGAAATTACTTCTGTTAGACCTTTTAGAAGAGATTATCCACTTTTCTTTCTAACAGTTGTATTGCAGAAGAATCTCCATGGTGTAACTTAAATATTTCTAAATTCATGACTATTTTACTGCATCAATGGATCTAAAGACATTAGGAAAAATAAAATCCCAGAAGAGATTAATTACTTTTACCTTAAATGGTTGTAATGTAGAAAAATCTCCTTGAGTAATTATATTTCAGTAATTCTAAATCCATTGTTATTATGCTCTATCGGTTCACACTTACCTAACAATCAAAATTTCAGTATAAGAAAAAAAACCTCTTAAGAGTAATTATTCATTTTACCCATTAGTTATTGTGATGTAGAAGACTTTACGAAGAAGACGATGTCACTCGGGTAATATTAAATTTTTGGATTTTCTACTGTATCATGTTAAATGGTCAAAAAGCTTATTATTTGGAAAAATAGGTAAGTTTATTTATATTTCTAGTTTTCAAAGTTTCAATAAACCAAGTAATAAATATTTTGCAATAAAAGCCTTGAGGAGCCATCCATTGTAACTAATTGTAGAAGTTTATTAATTTTATTTGGCTACGCTATGAATTCCATAGAAATTGAGATAATTTCATTTCAGAAATCTCCATAGAAAAACAATCATTGTACATTGGAAAATATATGTAAGCATTGTTTTTCTTCCTTGGGTCTATTTTAAAATATTTAAAGTTGCATGGAAATTTTGAATTCTTGTAGCGGAATATTTTTATACAGTTATAAGAAATGAGATTTTAAAAAAAGAAACATCAAATTTTTGTAGACCTGGAAATAAAGATGCACTCGTAGCTAATTTAACGATACGATTGCAGGAAACAAAATGGCGAAATAAGGACTATTGCAGTAAAACTATACAGCAACGAATTTGATGTTTATGTAAAGACAAATGCACTTGGACGAGGATTATTTTTAAATAACTTTATCTGAAATTCCAATGTAAAAATAACTAAAATTTCAACGACATCACATTTCAAGAGCATCAATTAACGGTATATTACATAAATTAACGGTATATATATATATATATATATATATATAAAAGTTCTGTACATGAAAGAAGTGAAAAAATTTGTTCAAGCATGATCACTTTTTGAATATTTCATTATAAGCTTGTTCTCCAAACATGTAAAAATATTTTTTCTTAATAAAATTTACTATTCCAATAAATGTGTCTCCAAACACCTATGCCAGTATTAGATCTCAATTGTACAATTATCTTTTGTCGTCCTTATTAATGATCAGAGACCTTAACAGGTGACTCTTTCTTATCCCCCCGATTGACGGACGGGCGAAACGCGAGAGGGAAGATGCATTATCCTCTTTCAAAGTAATTGTCTCTTAATGGTCTCGCTTGACTCCTCCAATCCCATTTCGCATGTGTAACGGGAAAATCCGGAAAAGTATTTCCCCGCAGAGACACGCAGAATGGCAGCGTGTTTAGTCCGAAATCCATCTGCTAAATTACCATTCTATGTGAATATGGATATCCTACAGAAATGACTCATTAGGATACTGTTCGGGAACTTGCAAGTTTGGAATCCTCGTATTTAGTTATTAATATTGAAAATCAAAAAGTATTTGCTACACTTTTTTTTACCTTTAATTACCATATTTGCTATTGTATATGTGACATTTTTTATTTATGTGTAAAGATTTCTTAGAGGAAAAAAGCAACTTATACGATGGCAAATAGGGCAATTGTGGTATGGAAATTGTTGTAAATGTTACCTACAGTCCATTAATCTTTGCATTAGATCGACATGCAATAAATTGCTTTGGTGGAAATGTGGTTGTTAGATGTGGCACATTTTTGTTATTGTAGTCTGTCCTGTCTAGCTCAGAAAAGTTGTGAAATAGTTTTAGAAATTCACACCATTTCATACATCATAAAATATACACCATTTCAGATTAAATTAATAAATATATTCCTATTTAACTTTACTTACTTCATGGGTTTTTTTTTAATTTGTTCTTCTTAAATATGTTTTTATTATTTTCTTTAATAAGTAATTCACTAATAGGCTAATTTTGAAAACTCAGTTAGATTTTTAAATGAAAATTTTATTCAGATACTATTCTCATTTTATAATACAGTTTAACCATAAAATATTGGCAAAGTTGGTGATCATCGTATTAAGTTAATAATATTGGAAAGCAAACAACATTTGCTACTATTTTTTTTATCTTCAATTACCCTATTTGTCATTGTATTTCTGGCATCCTTAATTTATGTGTACACATTTCTTAGTTTCTTAGTAAAAAAAAGCAACTTATACGATTCAAATAGGGTGTCTGGGGTATGACATTTATTTTAAATGTAACCTACAACACAATATTTTTGTGTGTGTTAGATCGACATGAACTAAATTACTTTGGTATAAACGTGTAGTTGATAGGGCGGGCATTTTTTTACTGTAGTCTGTTCTCGTTAGCGCAGAAAAGTTGTGAAGTAGTTTCAGAAATGTACGCACAAAATTTCAGATTAATCAATAAATTTATTTCAATTCCATTTACATTTTAAATATTTGAAATTAAATGAAAATTGGGAAAACTTTGAATTTTAAGCGGCTTTTTTAATTTCAGATTTTTTTCCCGGTTTCCCGCTAGCGTTGTAAGAATATATAAAAAATATAAGTGTAAAAATTTAAAGTAATTAATTGATTCCGGATTAACTTCGGAGTCTACCAATACTGCATTAGGCGAAAATGATGGGTTTTTTTCCACTTGTAAGTCACTTCTTCCACTAACAGTGAAATTTTCTAAGTATATGTGTCAGAGAGAGAAAAATTATATATGAATATAAATATAAGTGGTCTGATTAATAGCACTCATTGGAGATAGTTTGAAAGTCATAAGGTAACATTAAATTCTAGAAGTGGTTGTTATGGGAAAATAAGGAACTAACTTTAATAGAAGTTAGTGTAGCAAACGAATTTCTTAGTTATATGGCGTAATTCTGAAAAAAACGAAACGGGTGATAGTACAAAATTTCATTTCCCATATCGGAAGAAACTGGCATGCAATGTTACTGCCAGTCAAACTCACCACAATATGGCGACAGTATGATATACCTTAATTGATCTACAGTTTAAAATAATACAGAATAATTCAATAATATAAGGCATAATAAAATATCGATTAATTTATATTGAAGCAGATTTGAATGATGAAGCAAGTTAGGATCATAAGAGAGTAAATGATTAAAAATATTACAATTAAAATCACACAATAGTATAAAAACTTTCTTTTAAAAGCTTAACAAGAACAATATAAAAATGAAACAGAAATTTATTCTCAATTTCAATTTGAAGTTAGTTCAAGGAGGTTCGTGGAATATTTGTAAATTATCCTTCGAAAATTGTATATTTTTTTGTAAAAAGTCTTCAATGTTTGAGAAAGTTTATTGAACAATCAGAATGAATCTCTGTCAAACATCCATATGCTATATGATTTTTAAAAAAATTTTGTATTTATCTTTAATGAACATGAGATAATATTAATCAATTAATGAAGAGATCAACCTCCTTATCTTTGGCAATCTTAGGATCTACAAAGTGATGTGTTGTTATCAAGTGTCGTGGAAAAGGTGTACTAAATCATTCTACATATTATTATCATCATAATTGCAAATATTTTATTAATTTTCAACACTAATCATATTAGTTTCATTAGTTATAGTTTAATTTTTTTGTACATTTTTATTTTCACTATAACATTTTACTAATATCTAAAAAAAATAGCATTGAGTTGTAAATTTATTTATTTATTTTCTACTTGATTATATATATATATACATATATATATATAATCAAATAAATAAATTTTAAAATTTATGCTGTAATTAAAGAAGTAAAAAATTATGAAATTTGTAAATTAAATAAACATGGAATATGATTAGATAATTTACAAGATTAATTTTTGGTTAATTTTTTCTTATGTCATTTGAACTAATTCCAAAGTCACAAATACGCGCACGGGAAAAATTTCGCAAATATTTTTGATGTCTTAAATCTTGAAAATACATTGCAGAAGAGCGAGAGACTCAAACACAGGAGAGCAGATACAAAGCATTGCTGTAATAAAGAATCGAATGACAGCAATCAAGAGGAATGCAGAATAGAAAGTACAATGGACAAATATAACGGAAGCACAGAAAGACGAAGATCTGAAGCCTTGCATGAAACTTGAACTCACAGAAAAGTAGCACACACTAACGAAAAACGAGGATGGAATCTCAAATGCAGAAAACAACGGAAATTCGAAGGCTTCCCAAACTGGAATTTCTATCTAAAATTTATTTATTTCCTGAAACTGAAATCACCTCCAACTAAAAGTCTTTAAATTGTGCAACCTTAATTAATTTATTTATTCCACGCGTTAAATATCTTGCCGACTTTTTGAAACAGCATAGAAGCTGCTACGATTTGTTGTCGACAGACAATTGTATTTTGTTGTTAAACCAAAAAACCTGAATTTATTTACTTGATTTTATTAAAGTTAATCTTACGAATTTTAATAGTTTGGCTGCAGTTCAGGTACACAACGACCTATAGAAAAGTCGCTGCTTCCACTAGTTGTGAAAATTTCTAAGCATCTTCGTCAGAGCGAACAAAATTATATGCACATCACTAAAAGTGGTCTGTTTAATATCTTGCAGATAAGAGAGCTGAGAACCCTAAAGTAGCGATAAATTATAGAAATACAGTAGTGAGAAGTGATTTGGAAAACGTGGTATAAGTGTTCGTGTAGCAATATCGAATTTGTTAGATATAGGTCAGGAATTCAGAAAAAGCAAAACGTGTTATATGTATATATACACTATAATGCTGACTGAAACTGAAAGCGAAAGTTTAAAGAGCAAATATCATTAAAGACGAAAAAGAAAACAATTCTTGTTTTGAAATGATTACATACTGAATATTGTTACAGAATAAACTTTGTCTAGACGAAATAGGTTACTCAGCACAACTGTTACGATCTGAAGAGGGGTGTTTGTCATTTTGATTTTGTCTTCAGCAGAAATAATGAAGTCTCTTAGCTGAAATGGAATAATAAAATATATGACGCCATTTGCTTTTGTGCCTTGTTAAAATAAATGCTACTGAAAATAACATTTGTTAAACAAAATTTTTCCTACAATCTATGCGACCAGATTATAGTTTAGTTGATTTAATACTTTTAGATTTTATAAGTTTTTAGACTTTCACGACAGCTAATAAAATTAATATTTTTCGATTATTAATAATATCATCACCATCATATTTGGCTCAATAACCCACGTTGGGATCGTCTATAAGGTTTCTAAACATGAGAATTTTTTTTTTATGGGGTAGGTTTTGTTAACCCTATTCTTACTAACTGGGGTGTCACCATTTGGTAGTAATAGACAGTCCCCGATTTAAGGTGGATTCCGGACCAATACAGAACAGAGCTCAAGACGAAATTTTTGGTTTCGAGAGCCAGAGCATTAGTCCCTCGACCATCAGGTCTCATTAGTTATATTGTAGTATAAAATACGAAAAAATATACATTAACATATGAATTGATGTTTCTAAAAGAAAAAAAAATATTAGCAGCAGAATGTATATTTTGTTTTCTTGTTGTCTAAGGAGGGCTTTGTGTTCCACTTTATCAACAATGCATAAACATATAAAGATTTGTGTATCCCTTTATGCAGCAAGCCAGGAATCTGCTGTAAATTGAACGATGTTTGAATAAGTCGGTGGCCTTTCATTTTGTTTTATCAACTTAAAGATTTAACAGGAAAATAGTTTAATGAGAATGATGAGAAAGAACGAAAACAGCCATGTTCGACAGCTGTGAAAGCTTTAAGGCGTCTGGCTGTCTCCATTAATAAATTAAAAAACAAATCATTAAAATTTTACATTAGGAAATGTTGAATTGATAGCTTGGAAAAGGAAAAATTAGATCGAATAGATAAAAAAAAAATTTAAGGCAGTAATTTATAGAAGCTGCTGTTGTGAGAAAATATGGAAATGCAAGATTGATAGGGGAATATATATATATATATATATAATTAGTTTCATGATAAAAAATAAATAAAGTAAAGTGTTTGATGACTGATAACTCATTATTCTAATTTGTGTTTTAGTGTTATATTCGATCTTCGTAACAACCAACGTTAAAAGTCGTTAATCAAAGGGCTCTTTTTTTCTCCGACATTTGTGACAAAATACTTTTATTCACACATGTGTCCTGAGCAGATTTGGTTAGCTTTTTTCAATGCGTGTTTCCTTTCATTGATACAATGTATCAATGTACTTTCAAATTAGTTAGCGTTTTTAAGCTTTCTTTAATCTATTTTGGGTAGACTTTTTCAATGTTTAGCAACAGATTACTTGTAGTTGATTTGGCGAATTTCAAAAATCATTATTAAAAAATATATTACTTAGTTAGGGATCCTACAACTAGTCTAATATGGTATTAACTGTAATACAATTTTTTTTTAAATATTTCCTTTTATATTTTAATGTTTCTTTATTAAACTAAATCTAGATTATGTCCTTTGTCTAAATCTTCCACGAAATCTGAAAATCTTTCAAAAATTGCATGATAATGGTTTTTTTTAGCAACTTAAACATTTGCTGAGTGTGAGCATCCTTATTTTAAGTATACCATGCCCAACCCATTGATGTGTGCAAAAACAGTGCCATTGCCATTTGGAAGGACTTTTAGGGGTATTTGCTCCTTATTTGGTATTTATAGGAGATCAAACGTGTAAAACTCTCACCAAGTGTGATTGCTGAAATGAGGCGCATTATACATGTTATCACAATCGTAAATCATCATCGACTGTTATCGTTTCTAAAAGCAGCGACTGTTTTTTATACATTTGCATTATAAATTTGTGTTTTAATATAAACTCGAATAATGGTTTTATATCCATGAGAATATAATATTACTAATTTATTTATTTTTTTTATAATTTTGCAGTATTTTTAATTTTTTACTTAGGATTTTTGCAATGTTTTAAAATGAATATTACATTTTATGAATATTATGAATATTACATTAATTACATAAAATGAATATTACATTTACAATGAATTATACATTTTATTCTGCATGACAATTTGATAAATATTGAATAGGTGAACTACTCAATTAAAAATAATTTTATATAATTACTACAAAAATTAAATTTTACGCTTTATAACAATAAATTAAAACTTTAGATATGTGAAAATAATAAAGACAGTAGTTAAGGGTTTTATTATAAAAACAATGAATTTATATAACAAAACCATTGTAGATAACATTCGCTATAGTTATATGTCCCAAGACAAAAACAAAAATTGAATGGACAAATAAATTATTAAACAAAATCTATTTATAAAATAAATTTGTATATTGGCATCATTGTAGGTAACATTTTTAAAATTGTAGATAAAATTGTAGATAAATAAATTTGTATATTGGCATCAGTGTAAACATAAAGTTGTCTTTAAAATTGTAGACCATTGTAAAAATTCGCTATAGTTAATGTCCCAAGACAAAAACAAAAATTGAATGGACAAATAAATTATTAAACAAATCTATTTATAAAATAAATTTGCATATTGGCATCAGTGTAAACATAAAGTTGTCTTTAAAATCGTAGATAAAATTGTAGATAAATAAATTTGTATATTGGCATCAGTGTAAACATAAAGTTGTCTTTAAAATTGTAGACCATTGTAGATAACATTCGCTATAGTTATATGTCCCAAGACAAAAACAAAAATTGAATGGACAAATAAATTATTAAACAAATCTATTTATAAAATAAATTTGTATATTGGCATCAGTGTAAACATAAAGTTGTCTTTAAAATTAATTTCCATCGAAATGATTAAAAAACCCAGAAATACGAAAAAATAGCATCCAGAGAACACTACAAAACTTAATACAATGAAACATGCACTGACGTCAAAAGGTAAAGAAGGTAAAGGAGGAAAACAGTAGAATAAGGTGGAAACAAATAAGAAAGAGAGAAAAAAATTACAAACACAGGTCATCCAAGAATATCTGTAAACATCGATAAGGAATACATTTTTAATATCCTGAATATAACTTAACAAATGAAAAAATATTTTAAGAAAATAATTATTTATGTATGTGGCTTGCCTTCTGGCTAGATTGTATGCCACTATCTAAAGATAATAATTTATAATTTCTTTTACAACATTAAAAAAATTAAATAAAGTTACAATTGCAACAGAAAAATAATTGTCTTCTGTTGCTGAGCATTTAAAACCTAGTACATTTGTTATTGAAATAATATATGTATTTGACGAATCACCTTTACTAAGAAGCAATTTGGGAGAGGTTGGCTTTCGCATTATATTTGCATTATAAGCGATGAATTTTGAATCTTTTAAGAGCATTTGATGGTTCGAACCAGTCAAATTCCACTCCTCAGTTACAATGCCCTCCATTTTGAGCATATATATTGTATGTAGTATGATATAGACCAGGGGTGGCCAACCCAAATGATCGTGCGGACCACTTTGGAAATGTATCGTAATTCCGCGGGTCGCATGTAAAGCTATATAGCCCCATATTAGATTTAGACCCACTATAGACATTTTTTGGAGTGCAAAACTGAAACATAATGAGTTATTATTAATGAGTTTACTATTATTCTTACATCAGATCATAGATTATATAATGATAATAAAAGCACATTGTATATAACACTAAAAATGAAATATATGAATATAAGGGAAATAAAAAAAAATGAAATCATTAACAAATATTTATTTTACTATTACGGTATTTGTTTCTCCACTCTTTTACTTCGCTTTTGCATATCGATCTCAATGGGGTTATTTGCAGATCGTAATGGGTGTTGCAGGTTAGCGTCCGTTATGTTTGAGCGTGTTTTGTGTTGGGTCAATTTCATATTCGGAAAAAAAAAACGATTCACAGGTGTAAGTTGAACCAAAAACGCTTACAACTTGAAGTAAGAGTCTGGTTTATTCAGCTATCAACAATCAACTGTGCGTATTTATAGTTATTCACTGCGTCACTTAAGGTGAAGCACATAACCTGTTATATTAAATGTTCCAAGATGCGCGTTCACCATGAGTTCGCAGAATATACTTTAATTATTCTGCGAACTCATAAATAAAACATGCAATATCTGTCATATATTATCAAGAATATTATTTTAAAATCAAAGTTAATTTTTCTCATAATTTTGACAGTTAATTTTCCTCATTTCGACAGTTAATTTTTGAATATATAGATGCACACATAACGCTTTTTAATACATTGTTTTTCACTACTTTGGGCATTATAAAATAAATATATTTTGTAAAACTGTGATAAATCTCACGGGCCGGAATAGCAATCAAGGTGGGCCACGGAAAGGCCACCCCTGATGAAGCTTTCAGCCAATGGAGCTTTCAATTCGATTAATTAGTCAGATTTCAGACCAGATTCTACCCTGCGTGTTTTTTTTTTTTTAAATTTTTATCATTCATTTTGTTGAATTATGTTATAGTTATTTCAGGAAACACTCCAAAACACTAGACTAAACACACATACAAACATATTATATATATGGAGAAATAACGAGCACAATACAAGAACCAAAACCAAACAAGTAGTGAATTAAAAACATGACCATTTTGCATGCCAAAAACTACTACCGGAATTCGCCACACGTAAATTGTATAACAAAACCATCACAGCATTCGTAAAACAAAATAAAAGGGATGCCTCGCATTAATACATTTAAAAAAAGAGGGGGGGGGTTATAAAAAAGAAAGAAATTGTTAAGAACAAACGAAATACGAATAAGCTGCAGCAACGAAAATAAATTTAATTTAACGGACATAAAGATAAAAATGCTGAAATGCAAAATTGCTATGGTTGATAAAAAAAGAATCCAAAATTTTTTTGCAAAATATGAAACGATGGACATGATGAGAAACGCTGTTGGCCAGTAAATCCGTAGAACCCGATATAAATTAGTGAAATGAAATAAATTATAGCTTCTTGTATATATACTTACTTATAGGTACAGTTTACCTGGATTATGAACTATAATATAAAATTAATTACATTCTTTATCCTATTTAGTATAACATAGATTAGGAACCGGTGTCGAATTTGTTAAAAAAACCAAAAGGCTTGGAGAAATCAACTATAAAAATAGCAAATCCCTGAGATTTAATAATATTTTTGAAAAAAAGTAACTCAGGATTACATCATTGTTAACAAATCCACAAGATCACATTTTCCCCCTGTGTCATATTTAGTATTATTCGTAATTTTATTTTATATTAATTGTCATTTTTCAATGTTATTCGTCGTTTTTATTTCCATATTATCTCCCGTTATTCCATTTTCCAATGTGTAATTCGATTATTATAATGGCTGTTTTTAATTTTAAAAAATTACAATTTCACGCTTTAAAATGTGTTATCTATTAGATCTTTTTTGCTATGTTTTAAGATATAGACAGATACATAGATATCCAAACGAATGCATATTTTGTACCATATTTTTCTGCTTGTCTGCTTTAAAAAAGTTAGATTACAAGGAAGGGAGCAAGACATTTAGTCATTTATTTTCTGAATAAGGAGCGTAGAACAATTATGTTTAGTAAACACTGTCATAAAAGACAATATTTAATTAAATGATTATGAACTGTTACAAATTATTATTTATTAGTATTACAAATTTTAGACGCAGGTTGATATAGAATCACTATGCTCAACGATATCTAAAACACTTTAGGGTTACCGACACATACACACACACACACACATATATATATATATATATATATATATATTGATTAAGTTAAAGCGTTGGAGAGCTGAAGATCTTTTAGCAATACCCAGCAATCCGCGACGGCATGCTGTCGCCCAGTTCCGACTTCTGACTGGCCATGATTGTCTAGCAGATCATCTCCATCGCATTAAAATCTCTTCGAATAATGGCTGCCCCCTATATGGTTCAACAGACCCAATGAACAGAGACCACCTGCAACGACGTGCGGTACTTGACGGCGACTCGGAGACAGCGCTTTACTGGCCTCTGAGAACTCTTAAGGCAATGACTTCAGTCATCTTTGCATTTTTTGGACGTTTATTCTTTTGCATTTTTTCCCTTGTTATTTTTGTTATTATTACTATTTTTATTCTTCTTGTACTTGCCTTGCCATTGGAAATAATATATATATATATACATATTAATGCAGCTGGCAATACATAAAACTGTTACCTTTATGCCATAAGCAAGGCCTGCACCACTGTTACTCAGTTAGCACTACCCAGGGGGTACGTGTAGCTTGAAAGTATACTACGGACGCGAGTAACACTACCCCAACAACGATTCTATTAGACCGGGTCCTACGGTTAAAAGTCGATTCTGAACCCCTACAAGCACTCATGGCACTGCCAGGGCCGGAACCCGAAATCTGTCATACCGTGCGCCAGAGCATTGGCCACTCGGCCATTCAGACCTCGACATACAGTGAAATTTAAGAAACCAAATTTGAAAAGAATTGAGAAAGCCAACTAACTGTAACAGCTCTTCGTATTGTTAATACTTGTTTTTAATCTTTAGGTAGCGAGATCAGTATAAAACTGTTTAAAATTTTCAAATTCGATTTTATCCAAAATTATTGAAATTTAAATCCTATTAACTTTTAAGAATTAACAACCCATTCATAACGTGTATATGGTATGAAATTCAATCACATCGGTGACTGACTCTTCGTGACTTCTCCTTGTATCGTCTTTCCGTTTGAAAAACCAGCGCTCCATCCATTAGGCTCCATCAAGCTCTTCCTTTATTATTAAATAGTGTATTACTCAACAAATAATATATGAGACATATACTCCAGAAACTCTCCATTTACTTTCTTAGTACATAACATCTTGGAGCTCCAATGAAAAGATACATCTGTGGAATATTTGGATTCTCCTGGGAGAACTGAGAGACACGGTTCCATTAGTCACGGCAAAAAAAGTGAAAGCATGTGAAGTGATTGCTAAGTTTTTAGGCTCGAATATATCTATTTTTTGTTATGTATGCTATCAATAGTAACTCACAAATATTTGCTCATTTATATGCTTTTATCATCAATCTCAATGTGCGTGTAATATAGATTAAGGTTGCATAAACAAATAAAAATTTATTATAATTGGAATTTTTTATAAGGAAATATGGTTATATTATAAAAAGTCTCCTAATAAACTATTAAGCTTACATTTTTTTAACTTTTGATGTTCTTTTAAATGTTTTAAATAAATTATTTCTCCAAAATTTCAACAAAGTTGATCACACTTTCTTTCAATTTACCTTGCCGCGAATTAAAAGGGCATTCCAGCCGATCGATTTATAATTTGTTCCTAACACCAACATAAAGGCCGACTCAGGGCTCAGTGGCAACATGTGCCGCTGCTGATTAGTAGGGCTGGGGTTCAATTTGCTGGTGGCTTTGTTATAGACCCTATTTCGAAACAGGAGAGACTCGGTGGTGTTTGTGATAATCTACATCTTGCTTCGTTAGTCGAACTATCTGGTGGGAGTTTTTCAGGTTTTATCCCTTACGATAACCATTGGGTAGTCCCTCGCTAAAAATTCTCTTGGAAGGCACTGCTCTTTCACCTCAGTGACTCGGAGCCAAGTCAGAACTAGTCCATCACAACAGAATCTACCACTTTCCCTCCATCCATGAGTAGATTACTCATGGGATGTCGGTCCTGCCTGTAGGAAACTGAGGATTCGACACAACATCACCAGTAGAGACACAAAAAGTTTCGATTCGGCATTTCAACACTCTAGGCTTCGTATCACAAACAGTAACCGAATTTTCAATAAAATTTTCAATATTAGAAAATTAGAGTAGTAAAATAATCTTTTCTTTAGTTAAATAATTATAAATACAGTTGCGATTTTTTCACGGATGTAGTTTTGTAATTATTTTCTTACAATTATGTATTTATTTTATGTATATAATCATAATTTTTTTTTTTTTAAGAAAATTCATAAAAGAATTATTTTTCAAAATTATAATTTTAAATATTTTACATTTAAGTACAAACGTAATCTTTATTCTTTAATAATAAGAAGGAAAGTATAAAAACAATTTTTTTAAAAATATGTAAAGAATAAAATAAAAACATATGTTACATAATGCAAAATATGCATGCATTGCAGAATGCAAAATAAAAACGTATGTTACAAAAGCTTCTTATAATGTTTGTATCTGCTGCTGCTTTGTTGAGACTAGCATTAATGATGTGTTTTTTATTTCCACCTGCTTAGTGCTGTATTTAAAAGATTAGATTCATTTCCATCCCAGACAATGTGGAAATAAGAGTTTGATGTAAATAAAAACAGAGATTTATAGATTTAGGTATGAGTGTAATGTATTTTTTTAAATTTATCATTTATGTTTACTCTAATAATAATGTTTACTCTAATAATTTATGTTTACTCTAATAATTAAAAAAATACTTATTTATAATTTGAAAAATTACTTCTAATTTTCTTTTGATGAAAAAATCACAATCTTTTCCATTGATTGTTATGTTTTTGTTATTCAATTATATTTTGTTATTTCAATTGTTTTGTATTTCTACATTTGAAATTAAAGATTATTTAAAATTAATAACATGTACCTGTAATTTGCACTTATTAATTGAATGTAATTTAATGAATAATCACAATATATGCACTAATTTCATCCATTATTTCACGAAAACTATAGCTTAATGGATATTTGCACAAAGTCATTTTGTCTTAAAGATATAATTATTAATCAACTGAAACCAATATCTTGATGACAACTACAAAAATAAATACTTCAAATAAGCTTATTCAATTTTACTTTGGGAAATATTTCAGTCTATGTTTGAACGAATTGAGAAAATATGGCTTAAAAATAAATATTTCGTTTTTATTGAAATTCAACGGTAAAATATAATTTATTCTAAATCCCTTTTACGTTACAGAACGTCGTGAAACAACATATACTACATGTGTAAAAAATGATTTTATAAAACAGTTTTCCATTGAAATTAATCGAAACTGTTCACAAAAAAATTCCTCAGGATTCTTAAGTAAAGATAAAATTTAAAGAAGAATATCCTAATCTCAAAATGGAATGTAAATTTTTTGAAGTAGAAGTCTTTTTCTTTACCATATCTCAATAAAATCCCTCATTTTTTAGTCTCCGAATTCGAATTTCGTTATTTATTTATTTATTTTCTGTCTCTTTTATGCAAACGTAAAGCAAGTTAAAGAAAATTCTGTTGCGAGAAAAACAGTCGAATAAAAAACACCTCCCAGTTTGGATTCTTTTCCAAATATCAAAATGTTTGGGGCCTACTGCTAGGATTTAGGTACTGCATTTTTTTTTTTTTTTTTTTTTTTTTCTGTTCCTTTTTAACTTCCTTCTAAAGCTTTTGAAAATTAGCATATAAAATGGTTTGCATTTATTTTAAACAGTTTTCAACCTTCTTTTTTCTCTCCTCTATTTTTGTTCTTTGTTTGTGAGAAGCATTCAAAACATTCGAAACAACGCCGAGCATTCGAAATGTCTATTTCGTCCTATTTTATTTCCCGCCATTATTTAGATATCTGGATCCGCTGATGCCAATTAGCTATACACAAATTTAAAGTGAAAAGGCCTAACCACAGTTCAGCACTCGAAAAGTTCCCATGGAATTTTTCCATAATAAATTCTTGTTCGAAATTTTTGATGCTCCATAAAACACAGAGGATGAACCAGAATCCCAAAGCTAGCATCTTTATGGTGTGAACAGAACAAACTGTTGTTTTGAAACGATGCACATATATTTCTTTTAGAATTTTTTTCCATTCAAATCGCAGGATTATCACAAAATAGCTAAAGCTAAAACTTTCTGCATTATCTATAAAGGCAAGCAATATTTCATGCAACGTTTTTCTAAATAAAAAATTTCTATATTCACAATGACAATATTCAATGTAGAAAACAAATTACATTAATCTTAAAGCTATTTATGTTTCTTTATCTAATATCTCGAAAAAAAAATATTCAAAATATTACATGCTAAGTTTAATTTTCTGTGACATAGCCATGTTAACCATAAGATACAGAATATATTTTCACCGTGAACAAGTATTTTTAAAATGCCTATAGCCTGTAGTAAGCAAAACATTAGATTATATACCATAGATCCTGCACCAAATTATTAAGCCATAGTTTTGCATTGAGTGTGTTACATGTGTGAGATATTTGCAATTAAGGATGGCGAGAATCGTTTAATTAATAAAAATTTATCTTTGTACTGTATTTTGCCTGTCAATATTGAATTTTAGTTGATTCTCTTCAATTTATAGATTTGTCTATTGTTTTCTGGATAAATATATTTATAAAATCATATGATATCCTGAATAAAATAACAATACTTGTTGTGGTGATTAATCCTCTGTGTCCGGCAGTGCGGGACGGACATTCCATGAGTAGTCTCATGGATGGAGGGCAGCGGACAACTGTAATGATGGAGAAATTCATCATTAACGATGCCCTTAAAATGCTGTGTTTATTTGAAAAATTCTGTAAAAAAATTCAAATCAATACCAAGTGTTGTTTTTATTTTGTTGCAATATTTACTTCTTTGAATTATATATTCCTAAAATGTTTTTTTTTCTAAAACAACCTTATCTTATTAAGGAAATTCACAATATATTTATGTGTGCTAATTTTGTCCATTATTTCAACAAAAATATAGTTTAAAGCATATTTGCAGAAAATAATTTTGTGTTTTTTAAATGATGATTTAGTTCTATTGAAACCAATATCCTGATGAAAACTTAAAAAATAAATAATACAAGTGAGACTTTTCTATTCGATTGTTTTGAGAAAATCTTAGTATACGTTTAAAGGATTTGAGGAAAAAATCTTAAAAATAAATATTAATTTTTTTTTATTGAAATTCAATGGTAAAACAGAATTTATTCGGAATCCTCTTTATTTATAGTACGTTGTGAATCAATATACACTACATGTGTAAAAAATGATTTTATAAAACAGTTTTCCATTGAAATTAATCGAATCTGTTGACAAAAAAATACTTTGGGGATCTTAAGCAAAGATAAAATTTAAAGAGAATATCCTAATCTGAAAATGGAATGTAAATTTTTTTAAAAAGTCTTCTTCTTTACCATATCTCAATAAATTCCCTCATTTCTTAGCCTCCGAATTCGAATTTCGTTATTTATTTATTTATTTTCGTCTCTTTTTGTTAAAGAAAATTCTGTTGCGAGAATAACAAACGAAAAAAAACACCTCCCAGTTTGGATTCTTTTCCAAATATCAAAATGTTTGAAGCCTACTGCTAGGATATAGGTAATGCATTTTTTTTATTTCTGTTCCTTTTTAACGTCTTCAAAAGCTTTTGAACATTAGCATATAAAATGGTTTGCATTTATTTTAAACAGTTTTCAACACTCTTTTCTGTCCCCTGTATTTTTTTCCTTGTTTGTGAGAAGCATTCTAAAACATTCGAAACAACGCCGAGCATTCGAAATGTCCATTTCGTTTTTTTTTATTTCGCGCCATTATTTAGATATCCAGATCCGCTGATGCCAATTCGCTATACACAATTTTAAAGTGAAAGGGCATAACCACAGTTAAGCCACCCGAAAAGTTCCCATGGAATTTTTTCTCAATAAATGCGAGTTCGAAATTTTTGATGCTCCAAAAAACGCAAAGGATGAACCAGAATCCCAAAGCTAGCATCTTTATGGTGTGAACAGAACAAACTGTTGTTTTGAAACGATGCACATATATTTCTTTTAGAATTTTTTTCCATTCAAATGGCATGATTATATCAAAATAGCTACCGCTAAAACTTTCTGCATTATCTATAAAGGCAAGGGATATTCTGTGGACCATTTTTCTAAATATAACATTTTATGTTTATCAGGTCAAAAGGCATTTGGATCAAACAAATTACATTAATCCGAAAAACTTCGTGCTTTTTGTTATGCTAATATCACCGACAAGAAAACATCCAAAACATTACATGTTAAATTTCAATTTCTGTGACATAGGCACTCGAGCAATTAGATATAGAAAATATTTCCACCTTCAACAAGTATTTTTAAGACACTTATAGCCTGTAATAAACAAAAGAATAGATTCTGTACAAAATTATTGAGCCATAGTTTTGCGTGTGATATTACATGTGAGGATTTTGTGTGTGTGTTGCTTGTTTGAGATTCTTATTCCTGAAAAAACTGTAGAGGGAATATAATTAAGTATTCTTTCTCATTTAGATCGTTTTGTTCCATTTTTTAATTCTCATTATCTCTACTAAAAAAATGAGGAGGGAAATGCCACAATCTAGATTAAATAAAACTTCTTTTATACTGCTTAAAACATACTATACCTACATTAATTTAGAATAACATTATATTTGAATTTAATATTATAATGTTATTGAGAGGGAAATATACTTCCAAGCAAATTAAAGCTATATATTTATAAATCAATATAAAATAAAAAAACTCAGGAATATTCGATTGTAATTCTGTAGTTAGGTTCCTATTCAAACATCGCTATAGACATATATTGTGCTATTTGAATTGAAATTTAATAAGCTTAAAAGATCATTGTGGGAATTTTAGAATTAATAACCATCAAATGCAGTAATACAAAATATATGATTGAAAATTTTAATACACATTATATATATATATATATATATATACTAGACAATTACGTGAGTAATTCATAGATGATCGTTGATCAACATCGTAGATGAATGCTCGCTGATCATTATAATCGACGTCTTTTATTTGAACAAGCTGTGATATCTTCGGGTAAATGATTCTAGACTATTGTAAATAATCTTATAATCTATCCATACTAATCTAATACTTTTTAATTTGGGTTTCTGCAACTCATAATTAATCAAGCTACTCTTTATATCATCACTTTGCCACCATATTTGGTTTATACATAACGGAATGGCTCACTGTCACTGCCCTATCTAATCGCATGCGCAGTATTGCAATGTTTTCAACGGGTATCAAAAGAAGAAGAAAAAATTATGTATGATGAGGTATAAAAACGGCATAAAAATCTCTCGAATAATAATAATAAATAAATAATGTAAATGATGAAAAATTAAAATAAGAGATTTAAATTTTAGCAATAAAGATTAAAATACTGTATAAAAAATGTTTATCGTAATTAATCTATAGTTTTATATGACTAAAAAATTTAATTTATTTGAATCATTAGGTTTAATATATTTATTCTGAGAAATTCCACCAAATGTGTCATGGTTTAGATAAAATAATCTGAAATTATAACTAAACTGGCCAATTTTAAAAAATTGTTCAATTAGATATTTGTAAAGATTGTCTACAGAATAGTATAAAAAATCCCAAAGAAAACTCTTGACATCTATTATTTTGATACTTTCTTTGACAGGAAAGTAAAATACTGTAG
Organism: Caerostris darwini; assembly: GCA_021605075.1. Classification (NCBI taxonomy): domain Eukaryota; kingdom Metazoa; phylum Arthropoda; class Arachnida; order Araneae; family Araneidae; genus Caerostris; species Caerostris darwini. The sequence continues at coordinate 101,489 of BPLQ01009460.1, forward strand.
AATCTGATTAATTGGTTCGATTGTTGGAGTCAATTTATTTATTTGCATCTGATTAAGTTCAGTTGAGTTCTTGCTCTCGTGGAAGGAACTTGAAATATTAATCGTTGTGCTTTTATTACTATTGTTGAACTACGAATATTTTGTTGTGTTTTTTGTTTTATCACAGTATTTAATTGTTGGAGTTGGAATAAAATAAAGTTTCCATAGAAAATGCTGCGTTGATTTAAAAAATATTCAATAAAATCTGAGTTTATTAGAAATATATTCAAAATTAATAAAAACTCTCAAATATTTTTATCATTTTGTTTCAATATTTACTACTTTGAAGGAAGGGATATTAAATTAATTTAAGACATATTTACTTCTTTGATGTAAATGTTCCTTAAATGTTTTTTTTTTCTATAACTACTTTATCTAATTAAGAAAAGTCACAATATATTTATATGCATTCATCCATTATGTCACGAATAATATAGTTTAATGGATATTTGCACAAAATAATTTTATCTTTTTTTTATTATATTATGATTTTGCTGAATTGAAGCCAATATCTTGATGACAACTTAAAAAAATGAATAGTTCAAATAAGCTTATTCAATTTTATTTTGGGAAATATATGTTTGAATTAAATCATTAATATAATTATTTAGGTCAACTGAAAGCAATATCTTGATGACAACTTTAACAATAAATAGTTCAAATAAGCTTATTAAATTTTACTTTGAAAATATATCAATTTATGTTTAAAAGAAATGAGAAAATATGGTTAAAAATAAATATTTCGTTTTTCTTGAAATTCAACGGTAAAATAAAATTTATTATAAGCCCCTTCTACCTTATAGAACGTCGTGAAACAACATAAGAAACTGTAAAATAAAATGGTAAACTACA
>BPLQ01009461.1:0-63165 GCA_021605075.1 Caerostris darwini
GTTGGGACGTCCGTTGCTTTTTCTCCCTAGCGCATCTCTCATAGGAAACATAATTTCCCATGAGCATGCGCTAGGGAGAAAAAGCTAACGAACGTCCTAATGTTTACTAACGCATGGTATGCAAACTCTAATGAGTCACGGATCGGGCCTATTTTCGATTGATCGGGCACTAAAAGGGTTTAAAATATATTGACTTTTTTTACCATGTTTTTAAAATTTGAGTGATTGTGGTCATGCAATATTAAAAAAAAACTTTTTTATATAAAATATTAAACTAGATTTCGCTTTCCTTTTGTAAAAAAAAGATTTGAACTAAAGTTGTTTTACTGATTTATAATTAATAGTGATGACCTTAATACTGAGTCAGATGCAAACTCTCTTTAAATAAAAGTTGCCAATATCTCAACTCAAATTGAACTTCTGTCTAGACTACAATTTTGAATGAACGAACTTCAGAAGTGTCTTCTGGAGTGAGTTCGCAAATTCTTTCCTTCTTCGAGTCCAATAAGAATACTTTCTGGTCCTTCGATTTATCATGCTCTTCCTCTGCATTTAAAAGAGCTATCTATCCGGCTTTGCTTGGTGAGAGTTGAAACCCTTTAATTCAGTACAGAAACTACTTCAGTAATTTTATGAACTTACAGAAGTGATGAAGTAGTTTCTGTACTGAAGAAAATGGGTCCAACTCTCAACAAACAAAAGCCGAATGGAACCTCTTCTAAATAGAGAAGAGTATGATAAATCCAAGGACCAGAAAGTATTTCCAATTTTTGTTATTTAAATATCCAATACTATATTATATGTTCCAACCAATATTATATTTTGGTTAAAAATTTTAAATCCAAAATGTATTGGTTGTAAATATTTCCATTGGTTCCATAGTTTCTTCACTATCAGTTAAAAAAGAACGCACGAAGTATAATATACAATAAGCGTGAGAATTGGAAAGTTACGCAAATGCGATAAATCAATATTTCACGAAATATTGAAAGTTACAGAAATATCGATTTTTCGTGAAATATCGATTTATAGTACAAACCTATGCAGATTCAAGTAATTTAATTTTCAATATACCATATCCAATAAATTACTGATTTATGAAGTATTGCAGAATATGTCCAAAGATTTCTTATGTCATACTCCAATGACATCACAAAAAGAGAAAAATGCTTTTATTAAAAAGAAAGACTTAAGCTACGAGTGTATTTCTAGCTTTTTGTATTGTTAAGAAAGTCCTCAAAAGAGAGAAAATCTCTAATAATGTTTTTTCTTTATCGGAAAGGTAATGAAAAAATAACGTCATCCGGTTTTTCTTAAAAAGAGTACATGCTCTTTAGAATGATTAAACGAAAGAAATGTTTACAACTTGTTTACGATTTTCAGATACATTTAAAATATTTTTTTTATAAAGAAACTAAATATTAAATGAAAAAAATTTTTATTTAACATTATAATAAATAGAATATTAAAAATTTTTATTTATTATCCATCTTATACTTTGTTTTAAAGATGTAATTCTTTATAATTCGTTACAACTTATATAAACTTCAGAAATTGTACTTAAACGTAAATTGAAAACGTTTTTTAGTTAATCGTGATATGATTTATAAAACCATTTATGAGACAGTATTTTTCTTTATTCCGTATTTTAATTATTCAAATCCTTAATATTTAAAAATGGAAAAATACATATATTTCATGTTATTGTCATAAAGAGATCTTCTTCTTCAATGGCGCAACAACCCCTTATGGGCCAAGTCTGTCTGCCTACTGGCAGATTCCGAAATTTGAGATGTTCTCATTTTTGCGGTTAAGGTTGTGAGACTTACGCCCAACGATCTACAGTCGTATTATATCGGGACCTACAGTTCAAAATGAATTCAGAACCACTACAAATATTCATGGCACAGACGGCATTCGAACCCGAAACCTGTAGTGGCGCAACAATCCCAAGGCCGTTTGCCTGCTAGCAGATTTCTTCGAGACAGGAGATGATTCTTTTTATGGGGTAAAATAGTCAGCTCTACAGTCATATTTGACCGCGACTGACGGTTTAGAGTTGATTCCGAACCACTGCAAACATCCATGTCACCGCCGGGATTCGAACCCAAAACCTGTGGCACCGAGAGCCAGATCGCTAGTCACTTCGCCATCAGGACCCATAAATATATCTACTTACACACATTTTTTTTTAAGAAATTTTTTCTGGTACACAACGAAAAATCATGAAAAATTTTTATTAGTTATTCCTCTCCATATAAAGTAAGGAATTTTTCTGTATGTTCATGTACTTCGTAAAACTCACAAAAAGCTATCTTAAAAGTTCAATTCTGTGATCTGGTGTCTAGCCAAAAAAGATGAAAATCTTTTCCTTAGTTATAATTTTAATTAAAGAAAAACCATACTTTTCAATGAAAAAATATTTTAATAAATTATCTGCTTTCATTAGTATGTAGTAAATATTGATGAAAATGTTAACCAATAAAAATAATTTAAATAAATGTTTCAGGGTAAAGTTTTTAAGACATTATTGGAGTTTTTATACTCATATTCTTTTACTCTAATACATCTGAAGATTTTTGTCACATAAATAATTTATTTTTAAATTCTTTTTAATCATGTGATCAAAAGTTTTTACAAAGAGTGTTTTAAAAGAATAAATGTTGCCATCAATTAGTTATAAATACAAGAGATGGTATTTTTTTTAACAAAAACATTTCGAGACAAAATTTTACATCTGCATTTTTAAATAATATTTATTTATTAAATTAGATAAGAATAAATTGTTTTGAATTATTTATTTCATTTCATCTATTTTCTTTTTAATACGCTTTTATATTAGTTTCACCTATATGTTTGTAACTGACTCTTTGGGCTCGATTTTGACCTACTTTAAGCGATCAGATTTAATTTAAAAGTTGTAGACTTATCAAAATATTTTAATGTCGTCAGTCCTTGATAAGTTTTTATCTCATCATGATTAGGATCACCAGGTTTGGTGATTTTATTTTAACTTATGAAGAGCAATTTAACTCATGTAGAATGAAAGTACCTACGACATTCAAACCTACGTGGGACAGTGGCACAACGGATAACGCACCTGACTGCTAATCAGGAGTTTCCCTGTTCGAATCCTGGCTGGCACCTATTCGCATTTAGCCTTTGTTTTACTCACAATTAAATTATTGTAAGAACTATAGTTCCAGTCCTCCGTACCGGGAGCTCATTTAAATATTATAGTTTAAAAACGCGCTTTTAAAATGAATCAAACTGAAAAGTAAAAAATAATTGTTAACATAAGACTAAAATTACTGACGAGAAAATGAATGTCACTGTTCTAAAAGCGTGGGGTGCTTTGAATGACATTTTAAAACTAACGCTGCATTTCGGAATGAAACTAGTGAAAATTTATAACGATTGATATCGAGCACCCCACGCTTTTAGAACAGTGACATTAATTTTCTCGTCAGTAATTTTAGTCTTATGTTAACAATTATTTTTTACTTTTTTGTTTGATTAACTCTAAAACAACTAAAAAACACGCTTTTAAACTATAATTTATTTTATAAAGTAATTTCATTCCTTTCATTACATAGCCCAGCATATGCATTATAAAATATTATTATAATCAGCAATGTAAAAAATTAGTTTCATCAAATTCTATTCTTGTGTGTTAAGAATTATCCGATATTCTTCAAACAATATTAAAATTAATTTTCATGATTTCAGAATATACATTCACTACTTAAAATACTATTAGGCAGAAAAAATTTCATTTTTAATATTTTGATTTTTCTTTTTTTGGTACAAATTCAAATACAATCGTTTATTTTTTATAAAAGGAGAAATAACTAATGAAATTTCAGAAAAAAATAACTCTTCACTAATTTTATATTTATTTAGTAACTTAAAAATATTTTAAAAATCAATTGAAAAATTGTCAATAAGTAAGAATTGTTTAAATAACCTAAAGGGATTTAATAAAATATATATATCCATCTATAATATCTACACTGCAGTATTTATGATTATCTTTAAAAATATGTAATATTTTTTATGAAAATATATGTAAAAGTTTTCAATGCATATGAATAAAAACACATACATAATATATATTTCATTAATTGAAATCTTTTCTGTTGGTTTCTAAGAAGAAAAACAATACAAACATTATTTTCTATTTAATTTGAAGTTGAGCTGTTATAAATTTTGCTTTTTAATAGGATACACTATTGCAAATTGTAATTACACTATTTTATGGTTAATATTTGGCTGTTGTGAAAAAAAATTTTGATTAAATTTCACAGATGGTTAATTATAAAAACAGTTTATTAGAAGTATATTAATTACAAATAATACCACGTAATTATATTTTTAAAAACAAATAAAAAAAGCTTTTAGAATCTTAAACATCTCTACTATTATTACAAACTAATTAAATTTAAAAGTAATTGGAACTTAATTTGGTTGCTCTATATTGCTAAATGTAAATTAAAAAATTAATTAGAGTCCATACTTTTATTCTTTTAGAATTAATATTAGTTAGAACTTTTATTTTAATTTATGATCATTAAATTTGTATAAGGAAACATTGGCAAATAAGCTAATTTCTAATAAATGCTTTTCAAAAACGTTGTTACAAAATGCCTTCGTATCAGATGAAAAAGGCATAATAATTCACCTCATATTTATTGTAATTACGATTTACATTCCCAAATAACACGCATTTCCTAGCATAATTTGAAAAATGAATTGTAAATTTATTTCTGTAGCATTTATATATTTTTTTTTGTCTTAAATTGCTTGATAATCACAACTAATTATCTCAACTAATAACCTTGACTAACTATTGTAATTAGGTTTTATATTTTTCCCTGTTTATCATTAAAACTGAAAAAAGCATAATTTTATGGAGATCTTATAATTAATACACAATGAAAGATTTCAATTCCGTTTTCCAGTCCAATTATTTTTAATTACAGCTGCAATATTAATGTTCTGAAAGCATCATTCTACTTGTTTACATGTGCAAATTAAAAGTAAGAGGATTTTATGGAAAATTCATGATGTTTATTTCAGAAAGCTGCCAGATGTTTTTTTTTTCTAATGCAGCTGCCAATACAGAGATAGTTATCTTTATGCCATAAGCAAGGGCTACACTGCTGTTACTCATTTAGCACTACACAGGGGGCATGTGTAGCTTGAAGATATGCTACGACCGCGAATAACACTACCCTCGCAACGCTCTACGATCCCATTAGAAAGGGACCTACGATTTAAAGTGGACTCTGAACCACTACGAACGTCCATGAAAACCCAGGGACTCGAACCCGAAACCTGTGTTACCCAGCTCTTCAGCGCTAGCTACCATTAGGCCCCAAGCAATCAGATATATGGAGGATTATATGGCTTGGTTTGTTTCTTTACGTCCATTTCTTGCACACTTTGGGTAATTAGACCAGGACCTACAGTTTAATGTGGATTCCGAACTACTAACAAATACCCATACCATCTCCAGGATTTCAACCTGAAGCCAGTGCGCTAGCTAATCGGCCATCCGGCCGCTGGGATTATGTGAAAAGGCTAGTGGGTAGATGGTTTTGACTTTCTATCTCAGAAATTTGAAATTCAGTAAATACTGCAGAACCAAAAATAACGGAATTTATATAGACGGAGATGGTAAATCAATAGGTAAGATAGACTAGTTAAGGCCGCAAGAGCAGTAAAAGGAGAACACGACTTCCAAATGAAGACACTGATAATTTTCGCTCCATATTGTGTGTTAAATATGGATGTTGCATGCTATCGCCGAAGTAACGCTGATTTTGCTATAGATTTGTTATTAAATGTCTTTTGATCAAGAGCCAATTGGCTGGTGTATAATTATTAACAATAGCGAACAAAGATAAGGATTATGTATGGTAATACATGAATTTATTGACTTTAGTTCATTTCAAATATCGTAAAGAAATCTGATTTTGAAGCTTCATTTTATTTCACACCATTTTTTTTTCATTTTATCTTTTGAAAAATTGTATTTCAGTTCTTTTACATTTTTCTTACGTATACTATTATAAATTGAGAGCCTCAAATTTCTTAAATTATTTTCTTTCGTTTTTATATACAGCTCCATAAGATAAATTGACTATTTGCAATAAAAAAAGAAAAAATGTCAATTTTATTGGTACATATATCTAAAGGGGAACTAATATTGTAAATGTTTCAGTATATAAATATTTTTTCATTAGCGAAATTTAAAAAAAAAAAATTATTTAAATATATAATTTCTCTAACCAATTTTATACACATAAAATACATAAAGTAATTATTATTATCACATAAAATTCATAATAATAATAACTTTTATACACAAAAAATAAATAATTTTAATAATAATACTCTTTTTAATTATTTAAATAATCAAGTTCCAAAATTATGAATTGTAGTATGAACCAAACCATTAAATTATTTTTAATAATTTTGATTCATTTATTAATTGGATGCTTTCTAGGCAGATTCTTTTGTATCTGCAATTTATCTCACATAACCCAATATGAAATTATCGTTAGTTGCACAGCTTTTAGGTTTTAGAGAAAACCTTAATTCATTCATTAAAACATGTCATATGAACTCGATTATAACTTAATAATGGATATTTGTGAATATTTTCTGATTTAAAGTATCAGCTTTCTGTGTAGATTCGTCAGTAAAAAATTCACTGTGACGCATATTAAATTTGCACTACTAAAATGGTTTTACAACTGATGTCAAACTTTTTGTCCTTATAATAAGGTAAGTAACACAATTATGCTCCTAGCTTTATTAAACCTGTTTCCTTAACACACGTCATTTAATTCTGTCATCTCACGTCAACATGAATTACTTTCCTTGATTAACATATTAAAAGATGATTATTTTAGATAATTTTAGGTATTGCTAGATGCTAAGTATGATACATTAAAATTAAAAGCAAGTGAATGTCAATTAAAATGTTTATTTGGTTGAATTTATTTGTATCTGTTGATTTGAATAACTGATAACTATATAATTCTGCTTAATTTTTCCAATGAAATTTTTTTGTTTGATTTTTTCACAGATAAAACTATTAAATAAAACTGTATTATATAAAAAGAATAATTTGATGAAAGTGTCTTAAATTTTCTTTGTAACAACAAGTGTTTAAAATTCTTATTTAAAATTTTAAATTTTCAATTAAAAATTATTTAATTAAATCAAATTATTAAACATTTAAAAATTGTAATTTTCTTTAAGTTTTGTAACATTTAAATTATTTTGGACTTAATTAAAAATTAAAAAAAAATATATTAATCAAAAATTTAATTTTTTTTTTAAAAATTAAAAAAAATAATTAAAAATTTTAAAAAATTTAATTTTAAAATTTTTTTAGTTGTGATTTTCCACAAAAACAGAGAAAGTATAATAAAATAAAGTATCCTAAAATTAAATCACAGAAACACAATTTTATCCTTAAGCAAGGAATTAAATCACTTAGAACAATTAACTATATTTTAAGACATTTAAAAAGCATCACCATAATCATCATCAGTAACGCAACAGCCCCATGGTGGGCCAAGCTCGCCTGCCTACTGGCAGATTTCAAAATAGGAGATGCTTTTCTCTTCGGCGTAGGGTTGTCATCCCTACGCCTAACTTTCCATAGTCGTATTGCATCAGGACCTACGGTTAAAACGGTATTCCGAACCACTACAAACATCTATAGCACCAAGCGCTGGAGAGCTAGACACTCGACAAATTAGATCCCCGTAAACTAGAACTACGACTAAGCTAAAAAATATAGAACTATAGATATAGTCAATATGATAACTTCGGGAAAAATCAATATTGCCATCGATTCATCGCGTGCGTGTTGTGCAACATGAAACTGCGGCGTCGTTCAGATTAACCTGATCCGTTTCAGAGCATTATCTTTAATGCAACACAAAGTCTCTTAACCATTATCGATATAATCAGTTCCGTCGCATTATGGGCTTCCGGTCTTCATTTACAACATTAACAGTCAATTAACTTTCAGCAATTGCCGGGACCAAAGATGTCCATTAGGAATTCGATATATTTGTTACAATTGAGCATAAAACTGTACGGAAGCGCCATTGGTTAGTTGCATTATCTTAAAACTTTTCTGCAAATTAAAGCAGCAATGATATACATATTGCAGAAAGCCTTATCTTATGTAAATTTTACATTGAAAACTGATATGATACTCTGATAATAGATATACCTTACAAAGAATTTTTTTTAATAAATAAAAGCACATACTTGAAGTTATTCCTGCACTTATATGTGCATATCATTCCATTCGAATTCTATAAATAGTACTACATAACAAATCATCAATATGAATTTTAATTCTGTTAATGTGAGTATAAAAAAAAACAAAAAAAAAACATTGTTAAAACAAATCCTTGTAAAACATGCAAAGTGCTTCAGTTTTACTTTAAGTAACTATTTAAACAAAATGTTTTAAATTTTTATTTTAGTTGTATCCATAAATACCTAATTGTAATTGTAATACGAATTAAACATTTTCATATTACAATCCATAAAATTAAGTATCCATTTTGCAGTCAGAATGGTTGGTAGTCGCCTTTGAATCATACAAGAATAATTTTCTAATCTATTATGACTATGAATTTTCCTTACTATCTAAACTTTCCATAATTTTTAGGGATTTATTTTTATTAAACTGCCCCCCTCCCCCTCAAATGCAACCAGCTTCCAGGCAGTCAAAAATTTATAGCAACTTTCATTATACCACATCCAGTGGATGATATCGCCCACTTTGAGAACCAGCGTTATTAAAATTATGCATATGAAAACAGCTCACAATTGTGGATTTTACCTTTGAATAATTACGAGGAAGATCAATGGATTATAAAGACGAATATTGGATTTGAAACCCTGAATAACACTGAAAAATGAAATTTCATATTTTTGCAAATAAATATGAATTCACCGACTGCAATAAAAATAATTTCGCCACCATCAAATTACATTAACAAGTGACGCAATTTTGTCACATCTGAACGGCAAAATCTCATTTATCATGTATGAATTTTAACAGAAACTACATCTTTGTCGTTTGAGAATAGTAATATAACGAATTTCAGAAATCGTCGGCACGTTTTATTTCGTTTAAACCCACGCGTAATATACATATTCAGACGAAGCGTAATAAACATATCCACCTGCAAACTAGAATATTGTGTGCTAAATGCGTTTCTAAATAGATAAGTATGAGAATTCCGATACCGAATCTCTATTTTATCATCCTATCTTATATGATCCGAATATACTAAATTTATTACATTTGAAAGGATTTTAGAAAAGGAAGATTTCGCAATAAAAAGGATAATATTTTTGGAAGAAGTGAGTACGATTTACCATATCATCCTCTTTTCTTATAGTACATTAAAATATATTCATATAAATAGGTATTCATAAGCTGAATTTTTATCAATTTTATATTATATATAAACTTTTGATGCGTCCATGTTTATGGTTATACTTCTTCATGGAGTTATATTTTATACGGCAATTCTAAAATTGATATATGTTAGCATGAAAACATAATTTCCTCAATTTCTACATCCACCTAAATGTAATAAATTATTTTTAGCTGAATATAAACATTGTGTTGAAGTCGAATTCAATTCTAAAAGAATAAATTAAAAAAAAAAAAAAAAAAACTGTGATAAACATAAATTTATATTTTATTTCAAAACAATTCTAAAACTTTTCAGATATACATATTTGAGATTAAAAAAAGCTTCTTCAATTTGTTATTTTCTTTATTTAATATGCTTACTGATTTCTTCAATGCCGTATCGCAAAAGTAAAGAACGTAGAATACATGTCATAAAATTTTGCCTTAAAATAAATTGAAATGTCTGTTTTCTTTCACGATACTTTTTTTGTTGCTGATATGCTACGTTTGTGATTTGTATCGAAAAAGAAAATGTTAAGCTACTTTGAAAGCTGTTTACTTTTGATAAAAATTCCCCCAACTTTTCTTTTCATTCAAAAAAAAAAAAATATCACGGGTTTGAGAATAAACTAGTTTACCGCAGTAAATTTAGAAGCCAGTTTTACTATTCCTGTTTTATACAGAATTGGTGGAATTTCAAAACTTGCTTTCGGCAGTTTTGATATTCTTTGAAATCTGAAATAATAAAAAGACATTTGTTCTCAGTAAAGATTTCGAAGCCATATGTGATATATCTCGGAAAAACTCGCGACTATTAAGTGACATATCTCGTGATTTCAAACTGTTATGCGATATATATCGCTTTTTTTTTAATACTTTCTCTTTCTACAAATATTGTTATCCAGATACAAAAATTTGAACTCACCGTGGCTTATGCTATTGCATAAGAGTTTAATTCCTCGTAATAACTTTCGTGGAAAACAGAGCTATGAAAAACAATCAAGAGTCCCTGCGGTGCCATTTATATTTGAAGTGGTTCGGAATCCACTTTAAACTGTAGATCACGACAACTACCGACAATTAATAATTTATCAAATTTAAAATGAAAGTTTCATATTATGACTGAAAACTTTATTCCTGTGGTACCTATATATTTTAACTGGTAGTGTTGGAATGTATTATTCCTTCTTGATAGCACACTGGACCTAGTCACGGCGGTGCCATGTAGGCTTGTAATGTTCGGAATCCACTTTAAACTGTAGGTCTTTGTCTAATATGACTGTAGAGAGCTGGACGTAGGATTGACAACTCTGCCCAGTAAACATGTCAGGTTTCAAAATCTGCCAGTTGGCAGATGGCCTTGGCCAACTAAGAGGTTGTGCAAATGAAGGAGAAAACAATAAAACTTGGTGACGAGTGTTTCATATGGGTTGATATTTTCTTCCATAAGCAAATGCAAATAAAATATGCTTAAAGGCTCGTTCCCACCAAGGCGAGAGACGTGAAGATTCAAGAGGCAAGCGACAACATTTTTTCGACCCCTTCACAGCGAAACGTCAGAAATAGCATTACGCCTAGTGAAAAACCGCTTCGAGTTGAAAGTTGGGCAACTCCAAGCGGTGAACTGCAAACCGGTTTCCGGCGACCGCGGTGAGGCTAGTGATGGGTCAAATTTTTCCGCTTGCATCTTGTCGCCTTGGTGAGCACGATCCTTAATAATCAAAATTATGATGGTCAAATAAAGAATAAAACCATCATGCCATGGTAATGCAAAATTTGCCACATATGTGCCATTCTAGAGGTGAATCACTCAGCTGATAGTACTCGGTATCACAAAAAAAGAAGAAAAATATATTGTATTAAAAATAATTTTTCGTTTAGTCATTTGTAATATATGTGTTCTTCGCAAAAGCCTCATGGTGGCTCATGACCGTCTGCTTAGTATCATATTTCGAGACAGAAGATATTTTATTTTTACGGAATGCGGTTGTCAGCGCTACGCTTTATTGCAGCCTGATGGTCAGTTGGCTAACTCGATGACCGTTGGTAGCACAGGTTTCAGTCCTGGCCTGGGCACGGATGTTTGTGAGTGGTTCGGAATCCAAGTTAAACTGTAGTTGCCGGTCTAATTAGCAAAAAGTAAGCACAAAATGACCGTAGAGCGACAAACGAAACCTACATTTTAACAATCATATTAGACTAAGACCTACGGTTTAAAGTGAATTCCGAACCACTACAAGTATCCATGGCACCGCTGAAACTCGAACCCGAAACTTATGACACCGAGCCCCTAGAGCGATAGTCACTCGGTCATCAGGCCCCTTGTTGTATAGTACTTATATTAAACGCTTATATGTACTGTTTATAAATCAAATTGAAGTGACGAAACGTAGAAATTATTTTAAAAATCATTAATTTTAAAACTGAAGTATTTCTTGTGTACTTATCGGAAGCCTCAATTTAAAATAATGTATGGCGCGACAAGAAAAGGGAAAGTGTAACTGACATGAATTTCATAAACTTTAACGAATTTTCATGTAAAGTATATCACCAACCTGATAATCGATTCTAGATGCTTAGACACAATGTCATAATCACTATGATGTCTGCTGCTATTTGAAGCAGTGAGTGCAACGAACTTGCGCTGTCTAGAACCTTGCATATTATACGCAGAATAAAGTATTTTTTAGTATCGACAAGCTTCAGACAAGACATAAAAACAAGTAGCATTGAAATTGAAATTATTATATGAATTACAAATTTATAAACCATGTTGCTATAGCACTTTCTAATTAGTTTCTACTGGAAAGTTTTGCTAAAAATTAAATCCAGACACTTTAAAACATAATGAAAAATAAAGAATAAAAATATTTGTAAAATAATTATGTTGTGCATATTTGATTACTTAGCACTTTATTTGCGCAATTTATAATGCAATACATCAAATGACTGAAAATAAAATATCACGCTAGTTATTGACTAAAAATAAATGTTTGCTATCAAACTTTAAAGTAGATTTACTGGAGCTTAAAATATTTAAAACATAATTATAAAAATTGTATGGAAAATAATTCCTCTTCAATTTTAAACTAGCGAGCTGTAAAGTGAACATTTATGTAACATTTCATCTGGCAGATTACATTTTTTTTAATTCAACTGAAAATTTATGGAACTGAAAACACTTTTTTTTCAATTATACTACTCGACTATTATTACTTTTTTTTCAATTATGCTACTCAATTATACTACTCGACTATTCTAATTTACACTGAAACAACGGATTGTGTAACATGTTTGACGTTACTCAGTTTGTGTAACATTCTATGTACCGTAAGAGATTGATGGGATATGGGAGTCTTTAAATAACTGACGTCTATTTGAATATTTTCAACAAGAAGAAATTACCTGAAAGTTTGAATTTTAATATTTTTTTAAGTTAATACTGCTTGGTGAAAAAATTAAAAAAAAGTTGAATTACAAAATTAAAAAAGATAAAATCAGTGTCTTAGATGCTTTAATAAAGTTGAAATTCATAATTTTAACACTTTTTTTTACTGACTAAATACATTTTTTGGTAAAAATATTTAAAAAAACATTTTTTTTAATTAAAATTTTTTTTAAAAGTAAGTAAAAAAGTAAAAAAAAATATTTTAAGAAAATCATAATGTTGTAAGTTTATACAAAATTGTTGCTTATGATTAAATTAGTTATTTTTTTACACAATTTGTTCTTATTTTCTTAATTATTTAAAAAATTACTTTAGTAAACACTTATTAAACCAGCTTTTAAATGTTACTAGATTTTCAAGGAAAGAATATAATTTACTGTCATGAATTAAGTTTGACATAAATTCGTTTTATGCAGATTTTAATGTTATACTTTTATAATAAAAAATATTAAAAATATATTATAAAATATATAGTATCGTTACTAATTAATATAAACAAATTATAACTTGGCATATTTTTTACTTTGTAGATCTTCTATAAATATTTTGGTAGTCCTCTTGTTCATGTTAGATATATCATAATTGATACCGAATTACATAACTACTGATATTATTACTCGCATCACTTTTTACATCTATTGAATACTTACATACATTAACGATTCATCATTTAATAGGAATTTATCAATATTGGCTTTGAAAGAAATATCGCAAATGATGCAAGATTTATAGATAATTACTTATAATTGGAATTCCTTGATGATAATAAAGTATTTGATAATGAAACGTTTTAATAAAGATATTAATTACGCCGATAAATTTAGCCAAGTATTTCATGAGCCGAATAATCTACAAAAGATTCTTTGGGATTCTAAATTCTCATCCTAATACTTCCGTCATTCTAATTTATCATCAAATAAATGCATCACTCAATCAAGCTGGCAGAATTTCCATTACGAAATTTATTTTTCAATTACTGCGTACAGAAAAGAGAAATAATTAATCCTTTAAGCATAAACCTTATGCATGGGATTTCTTATTAAATGGCATTATCTTACACGTACTGTTGATTTCACATTCTGCTGTCTCCTCAGCCGTATGGTAGCGTGAGCTAGCTGGCATTCAAGAACGTTAGAGTTTAATTCCCGCTGCTAACTTGGGAGGTTTGTTAAACGAATTGATTCGGTGGCAATTGTTACAAAAAAAAATCTAGCATATATTACCACGCCGTTTATTTGTATGTATTTCGTACATTCTTTGCTATATTGAAATGCAAGGTAGTTATTCTTGAAACACCTCCCGATAACTTGCTGCCTAATGGACAATTGGCTAGCGCTTTGACCTTTGGTACCACAGACTCTGGGTTCCAATACTGTCTACGGCATGTATATTTGTTAGTGGTTTTTAATCCACGTTCATACGTGTAGGTCCTGGTCTAATTAGTCTAAAGTGTGCATAAAATGACCGTAGAGCGATAAACCGAACCAGAACCTCCCAATAACTATTAACTAGCTGTAACATTTTTTTTCTCACGGGAAGTGTTTTGGTATTTCATTCAAATGACAGAGGAATATATGTTATTTGACAAGTATATAACAACCCATCACTCAAATTTGACAGCAGACAAGCAGTATTGTGGGTAGTTAGGTTACATGCACATAGTGTTTTTACTGATGAGAAAAACCTCTCACTCAAATCTGTTAGCAGATATTCGGAATTATGTGTAATGAGACTCAGGAAATTAGCGAATGTATGTGTGACGTTCACATGTCGAAACAATTACATACTGCATATGAAATATACCTTGAGTTGTTCTATCGTGATTGTAGATACACCACCGAGCTGAGAAAAGTCTACTCCAATGAGAAGTGATTGGCCCCCATCCCTTTGATAGTTTGTCGTAAGAGGGGTTTTTTTCGTGAAGAAAGGAGAGAGTTTTGCGACGATTCGATCAGATTCGTTTTTTTTTTTACTCTGAAGTCACCCCTTGTGGTTTCATATATCACACCGTGAGATAATTAAGGTCTACCGCAGACCAGGCAATTAGATTCGACGTAGACTCGAGAACTTTGAAAAGTCTCTGACCTTGGAGTGCACTGTAATTGTGATTTAATCGTGCACTAGTGACCAAATTTTATTATTTATGTCATATCTTTGTATAATAACCTAGAGTTCATTATTTCTTAAATATTTATTTACAAGCACTATATATATAAAGTTTTCCCATGAACTTAAAAGTGGCCCTCTTTTTGAAATTGTTTTAGATCTAATATAAGCCGAGACGTCACAATGCTTATTCCATTAAACTAGAGTAAGGAATAATGTTGAACTACTGAAGTGATGTTATTCTAGCGGCTTCTAGAGATAATGAAAAAGGTTTGTGGAATAGGAAAGATTGATTTTAAATTCATTATGTAGTATTAATTATCCTTAGATAAATATTAGTGTCAAATTATGAAAAGGTATTTACACATAGAGTAATAGGGGGAAAGTTTTGCCTTGCAAGCTATTTAATCGATCAAATCGTGTGTGAATTCCCATCTGAAGTTTTCTAATTTATCCTATTTGTCGCCTATCCTATTGATTATCTTATATCCTTAAACAGAAATTATCCTGTCTCTCTTCTTGACGGGGAAAAAACACGTCAATCCAATCGAATTTGCTTTAGGGCTTCTTTCTCAACAGCGAAAGAAGCGTATTTCTCAAAGAATTTTTGGATCGTGGGACTCTTTATTTAAGTAAAATAAAATGCAATTAAGTATCTTAGGTAAAATGCAAATATCTGTGAAAAATTTATACATATATATGCAATTGTAGAGGATAATAAATCAATATTTAATTGAATATAGAATCATGAAGTGATAATAAATGATTGGATTGGATATGGAACACCGGTTTTGAATATTCCAAGTATTTGTAAGATGGAAAGATTGACAATTAAAGCATGTTAGAAAGAGCAAAAAAAAAAGATACTTGTAGAGGAAAAAAAATTAACTTGTTGGAAATAGACCTTAGGAAATCAAACTGACACATAGTATATTTTTTGTTTTTTACTTAAAGTATTATTTCCTTAAAAACAATTATACAATTGTGACAACACTTTATACAAAGTTTAAAAAGTAAAATTATATAAATTATTGCAATTGTTTCAAAAGTATTATTTAGTTACAAGTATTATTTCTTTTTTTTTAATCTTTTATCTGATTTTTTTTACTTAAAAAAATAATACTTGTAAAGGGGAAAAAAAAACCTTAGCAAATTAAAATGGTATATAATAAATTTATCGAAAATTCTTTTTATATAACAATGTACTTAATTAATTTATGATTATATATTACTTAGAACCTAACCTAATTAATACATGCGATTATAATTAATAATACGGGATTAATACATGTGATTATTTAGCAATAACATATGTTGGATTACCACAGAATAAGTACTTTATTAATTAAACTTTTGTGTGTTTTGTTTACATAGATATTTGAACATGGATATTATTGTCAAGCAAAAATTTCTATAATGTCATTTGTAATTTAACAAACCTTTTCTGAAACGTTTTTTTTATATAAAAAATTATTAGTTGTTAAAATAATTCATCTATAACACGACAGCCCAGAGTCGGCCAAAGCTTTAATTTAAAGAGATTTCTATGCATTCCTCAGGGTGACAGTGGCCTGAGGGCCAATTGGCTAATGTTCTAGGCTTTGGTACCATAGGCTCCAGGTTTGAATCCAGGCGGCAGCATGGATGTTTGTTAGTGGTTCGGAATCCACTTTAAATTGTAGGTCTCGGTTTGTTTAGCCCTCGTATGCACAAGATGACCGTAGAGAGGCAAATCAAACCTCAAACCTCTGGGTGACAATGTTCCTCAAATTCTTAACCTTTAGTACAGCAAAATCTTTCTCAACTGCGTCTATCCATCGCAACTTGGGTCGTCCTCTTCCTCTTTGTCTCTGTGACTTTGCAAAAAACGAGCTTTTTTACAGGGTTTAAATCATTCATTATAAATACATGAGCAGCCCTGTTTAATCTATTGATCTTAATTATCTAGATATAAAATGTTAATTTAAAAATAATAAGTAAGAAGATTATTTCGCTAATGTATAAAGCATTAATTATTTTTATTTTGCATGTAACATAATGCCTCCTTGAAAATAATACGTAAATATAGGATTTTGTTAACCGAAATTTATAAAAAGATAAGAATCTTTTAGGATAAAATACGCTCTAAAAAAAGTGTAGTCAACTTTTTTTTACACCTACCGCCCACGTTTGTATCTCAGTAGTAAAGGTTTCTAAGCATCCACAGTTTACGGTGAGTTATAAAGTAGGGAAGTAACTTTACTTTACAAAATTTAGAAAGCAGAGTTAAAGCAAGTTGAATTATAAATATTTATTCTGTTCTTTAAGTTACTGACTTATATTTTTTATGACTTATTTATTTTACATTTTTACCAACGGCCGTACCATGCTGAATATACCGGTTCTCGTTAGATCACCGAAGTTAAGCATCATTGGGCGCGGTCAGTACTTGGGTGGGTGACCACCTGGGAACACTGCGTGCCGTTGGCAAATTTGGGACCTGAATGGCCGAGTGTCTAGCGCTCTGGCGCTCGGTGCCACAGGTTTCGGGTTCGAATCCCGGCGGTGCCATGGATGTTTGTAGTGGTTCGGAATCCACTTTAAGCCGTAGGTCCCGGTCTCCTATGACTGTAAGAGCGTCACGGAGCAAAAGTCAGGCTTCTACCTACGGGTGCTCCATCACAACAGAAGCTGCTTCCTTCCCCTTCAATCATGAGTCCATATGGGCTCGTGGGCTTGGCTAGCCAAGTGGGATAAGAAACAACAACAACAAACATTTTTAAACAGGGGCCTGATGGCTGAGTGGCTAGCGCTGTGGCTCTCTGTACCACAGGTATCGGGTTCGAATCCCGGCGGTGCCTGATATCATAAGTGTCTGTAGTGGTTCGGAAACCACTTTAAACAGCAGGTCCTGGTGTAATAGGATCGTAGAGCGTTGTGAGGGTAGTGTTACTCGCGTCCGTAGCATATGAGCTACACGTGCACCCTGGACAGGGCTAAATGAGTAACATTTATGTTTGTAGTGCTTTGGAATCCACTTTAAGCCGTAGGTCCCGGTCTCCTATGACTGTAAGAGCGTCACGGAGCAGAAGACAGACTTCTACCTACGGGTGCTCCATCACAACAGAAGCTGCTTCATTCCCCTTCAATCATGAATACGTGTGGGCTTGGCCAGCCAAGTGGGATAAGAAACAACAACAAGCACATTTTTAAACAACTTACCCTGCACACGGTACCGCATGTTTCGGATTCGAGTCTCGGTGGTGCCATGGGTGTTTGTAGTGGTTCGGAATCCACTTTAAACAGTATAGTGTGTTTGGGGGGGTAGTGTTACTCGCGTCCGTAGCATACCTTCAAGCTACACATGCCCCCTAGTTAGTGCTAAAGGAGTAACAGCGGTGCAGCACTTGCTTATGGCATTTTATAGGGTCCTCATGGCCCAGTGGCTAGTGTTCGGTACCACAGGTTTTGGGTTCGAATCGCGGCGATATCATAAGTGTCTGTAGTGGTTCGGAATCCACTTTAAACAGCAGGTCCTGGTGTAATAGGATCGTAGAGCGTTGTGAGGGTAGTGTTACTCGCGTCCGTAGCATATAAGCTACACGTGCACCCTGGACAGGGCTAAATGAGTAACATTTGTGCAGCCCTTGATTATGGCATAAAGATTAACTGTCTCTTTATTGCCAGCTGCATTAGAACAACAGCAACTTACTATATTTAAATCTATTTTTATTTATACTTTGCATGCATGCAAGCATGAAGCCTGATGAAGTTAAATTTAATTAATGAAATTATTCATGTGATTTCTGATGCTGTGAATCTAAATACTGGATATCTTATCCTATTTTTATTAAAAACTTTCTTAGATCTTATTTTTCTAAGAAACAAAGGTTTCCTCTTTTGGAAATATCTAGGGAGTTTCTTTCTTTGGTTATAATTTCATTAACAGCACTAAAAATTGATTCTACAAGTTATGAAGGTGGTAAAGGGTTCAATAATTTAAATATCATTTTTCACACATCTGTATATGAAGGGAATTTTCAAACAATAGTTGAAAATTCTTCTATTTACACATTTTTATAAGAATCAATTAAATTAAAATAAAAGGAAAGTGCTTTAGTAACCAGCAAAATCCCTACCGCCCAGCATGAAAGCTGAAACTCCCACTAGTAGGTGGTAGGGACCAGGTTGACTATAAGTGCTCTAAATTATTAATCGTTGAGTTAAATTAATTTTAGAGAAGAATTTTTAAATCTTCTTTTCTGCTAATATGTATAGAAATATATCAGGATTGTAAATAAATATAATAAATTTATGATACTTAAGAAATTTTAAAACATTTTAAAATTAGTAATTAATAATTTTGATTCATTAATTAAATAAATTTATTCATGAACTGAATATATATATACAGGGAAATTATAATTAATGGCCCACTTTCAAAATGCTGTATAAAAAGAACCACTCGCCACAATGTGTTAAAATCTGAACTTCAAGGCGGAAGCGTACGGCATCAAAAAGTTCCAAAGTGTATTAATAGATGACGTTGTAAGTGACAGAATGAAAGTGAATTCGGCTGCCAGTGATATTTTGAATCGCAATGACCACGTATTTGGCATGAGTTGCACATTAAACCAACTGTAAGGTTCAATGTGCTTGATTGTTACGATTTTTTGACGAAAAAATAACTTCCGAATCATTCAACAGTTGGGACACTGTTAATGGAAAGGCCATCCACTACGGCAAGATCATAACAAATTGGATGGGAAAAAAAGGTGGAACTTTTTTTTTTTGACGCTCTACCGTTTCCCTCTTCTTCAAGCATCTTCAGATCAAATTTAAACTCATTGTGACGTGAAATTCTTTTTTTTTTACAGCATTTTGAAAGTGGGAATTTAATTGTTATAAGCATCATATAGATAAATAAGTAATGTATTAATATTTTTTCTTACCTTTTTAAGAATTAAATATGCTGTTTTTTAATATAATTATTAATTATACCTCAAATGTTTAATCTCAAAAAATTTTCTTCCAATTTTTCATAATTATATTGCAGACCATTTTTACATTAACATATTTCATTTATTGTAATTAATATGTATGACAACATTTAAGTTTTAATAAATTATTTTTTAATAAACTTTAATGTTTAGCAATACAACAATATATTGAAATAACTCTTATAATAAAGTCTAATGACATAATTTGATTACGAACTCCTTTTTTTAATAAAATTCTCACTATATAGTTAATTTCATTTAATTAGTTCTGGGGAATTTAATTTCATAATAAGTTCTCAAGAAATATTCCTTTTACCAAAAAAATAAGGCTCTTTTAAAAAAAATCTATTCTATTCATTTTTTATTTTTATGAAATATTCGTAAGGATAAAGTAAGGTTTTATATATCCCTTAAGATTAATGAGAAAGATTGTAGAGTTTTTATTTTTAATAAGTTCTTATGATTTCAAAAGAATCTCCAACATAAGAAATATAAAATTTATTGTCTAGAGACATTGATATTCTTTTGTATTACTATTGAATAAGTGGTTTTTAAGAAATGTTCAAGAAACATTTTTTGTTGACGATAATTTCTTATGTTTACATATATATATTTTTTTTGAAAAGTCATAGAAAAAAAATGAAACATTTTTATACAATTTGAGTTATAAAAGCTCTAGAATTTAAAGCAAACTATTTATTGATAAAAATATTTTTTTTAATGTTAAATAGTTTAAAATGCAATAATTTATAAGGCAATAATTTATTGACAAAAATATAATAATACTTAGTGTGCATATATTAATTTTAACAATTACGGAATAATTTTATAAGAGCAATAATGTGAATAGATACGGGGATCATAAATAATGATGGCTAGCGTTCTGGCTTTGGCCCACAGACTTCAGGTTCGAATCTGGCATGGATGTTTGTGAGAGGTTTGGAATCTCACATTAAACTGTAGGTCTACCGGTCTAATTAGCTAAAGTGTGCACAAAATGATCGTAGAGCGACAACCCAAACCAAAACTCCGAGTGAGAGTCTATAGGTAAATTAATACGCAAGGTTGCACTAAATATATTTTCTCTGGGAATAAGAGATTATAAACTAAAAATTTATGAGGAAGAGTGCAGATTGCACTGTACTTCCTCTTGGGTGAGAGTCTCGAGGACAACGGGATCAATTCTTCTGAACGTCACAGAGAGGCACTTTTGCCGGTGTGTAGGAGGAAGCACGGTTACAGTTTTCATTTTGTAAAACACAGAAAATTTTACAAAAATTATTTTATTTACTAATTTATAAAAGTTAAATAATTTCAAAAAGTCAACACAAAATGGACATTTATAGATAATTAAGTTAAATAAGTGAATAAATTATACTCATATTATAATTGGAAAATATTTTTTAAAAAATGGACAATTGCAGTTTTATAACATTTGAAAACGAAAATTACCATTTTTTTTTTACTGTTTATTTCTTCTCGAAGTTTGATGAAGCCAGTTTTCCAGTTTCGTTACAAGTTGGAATATCCCATACAACAGTTAGATATTTTGCATCAAACACTGTGCTTAAAATAATTTACTATAAATAAAGGAGGGAGTTTTAAAAGAAAATTATATTCTGAGTTTACCCGTACATGTCACAAATAACACAGCGAGAACTAAAGTGAAGGATGTTCGTAAACTATTTTGATAATATCCATTAGACGAACAATATTTATTGGGCAGCTGAGGGTTAATTTACACAAGCTGAGAATAATGGAAATTTACGGTATTATAAGATGATTTATTTCAATAAGATCATGACTCAAATTAAATATTCAATGAGTAATTAAAGGATATCGTTGCACAGTTCACACCAACAGTTGAAAAAGTAGCGATGTCTCCTGTAGATTCTTGGTGTCATGTTTATTCTGCACTTTGCAACAAAGATTCTTATGAAGATATCTTCTATGGACCCACATAAATTATTTTATGTATCACAATACTTACATTAAGCATGGAGAATTTGTTACTTAAAAATCAAGGATTTTTTTAGCTAATTTTTTATAGAATTTTGATGAGCCAATCAGTAGCAAATTTCGCTGAAAATTTGCATTACGGAAGGAGGCTTGAATGTGATATAGTGGAGCTACTTTTCCTGCTTGAAAGTATTAACGCCAGAAGCGATTATTTGTACTTGTTGGACATGTTTTGAAGTTATTCTTTTTTCATTCGCAGAATGGACTGCGTTCCAAGGTTCCGTAGTACATACACTTTGTTTATCTTGATGGGTATTAAGAACAGTTCATGAACAGCCTATGTAATCTTAATGCTGTACTGTCTCAGCCTATATTAGATCTGTAACTGCTTCAAGAAGATTGCCACTTTCAGGTTCATGGAAACACTTTCATTTTTATTTACAAGCGCTAAATATATTATATAAAAATAACTAACTCTGTTTTATTATATGAATATATGAGAAAAAAAAATAAATTTGATCACTAGTATTACTTTCTTTACAAATTATTATTTAAAAAAAGAAAAATTTAAATTTCATTCACAAGTGCAGTTCGTTTCAAGGACGGAGATTTTCAGAGTTCTCGAGTCTGCAACGAATTTCAAATACGTGGTCTGCTGCAGATCTTAATTATCAAATGGCGTGAAATACGAAACCACAAGGGGCTCACTTCGGAAACAGGCGGAAACTCCTTCCTGTTCTGTCACAAAGAAAAAGAGAAAAACAACACTTCTGGTCGACTCATCGCAGAACTCACTTTTCTACGTCAAAAACCTAAGTTTAAGAAAACTGGCAAGGGTTAGGGGGGTCAGCTTCCCTCATTTCTCATTGGAGTAAACATTTCATAGCTCATAGTCTGTCCTCCACAATGATAGAACAACTCATGCTGTAGTCCATATTCCATCTGTAATTGTTACGGTCGAACAGACAATCGCTAATTTCATGAGGTCTCATTGTATATGACACTGAATATCTACTATCAGATTTTAATGACAGGTTGTTCTCACGAGTGCACAACACTAATTACGTACAATACAACCAAATACAAAACTTCTTATCTGCTGCAAATTTTAATGATGGGTTGTTGTTATATACTTATCGAAGCATGTAATTCCTCCCTCCTGGGAAAGAAAAGCAACAACTCTTCCCTTAGAAAAAAGGCTACAATACCCTGTCCACCACTAAAAGTGCTTACTTAAAACTATTGTAGATAAGAAAATGGGAACTTTGAAAACATTTCCTTCAAATGGTAAAAATCCTGATTTTTTTTCCTTTCAAATTCTGGACCTTTCGACAAATTATAAAATTTATAAAGATATATTTTAATGTATTCAAAACAAATTATTAAATCAACTGATAAATAACTGATATTTTTAAAACATCCGATTAACTTTCTAGAAGAGAAAACCCGAGGATAATTACTATAAAGTCTCCTCAACCATTTATCGCAAATCTATATTTGGATACATCGAGTTGTCGTCTTGAAGTGATTCTAATATGCAAAATGCGCATCAAGTCGTAAAAGCATCTCTGGTTGTAATACACGCCTCCGCACTTTCTTTGAAGTCATGCAAATTTATTGAGTGCATCTTGTGGCTTTGCATCCGCGGCATTCATTTCACGGGATCAGATGGCTCATCAATAGTTCAATGCCAACTAATGCAGAAAAGCATACGTTTGATTCGAACTGATTTGAGCTTTAAGCGGGAATGCCGAAGTTTCCGAAGTATATCAAAGATCTTCTAATATCGTTTTGTTGTTGTTGTTTGTTGTTGTTTCTTATCCCACTTGGCTGGCCAAGCCCACGAGCCCATATGGACTCATGATTGAAGGGGAAGGAAGCAGCTTCTGTTGTGATGGAGCACCCGTAGATAGAAGCCTGACTTTTGCTCCGTGACGCTCTTACAGTCATAGAAGACCGGGACCTACGGCTTAAAGTGGATTCCGAACCACTACAAACATCCATGACACCGCCGGGATTCGAACCCGAAACCTGTGGCACCGAGCGCCAGAGCGCTAGACACTCGGCCATTCAGGTCCCAAATTTGCCAACGGCACGAAGCGTTCCCAGGTGGTCACCCACCCAAGTACTGACCGCGCCCAATGATGCTTAACTTCGGTGATCTAACGAGAACCGGTATATTCAGCATGGTACGGCCGTTGGCTTGGCTCGTTTTGATCGCCATAATAATATAGATAAAGATTTTGCATAAACATAATATAAAAGGTCCTCATAATTGAATACTTTTTTTATTAGTATTGATTAGTGGTTGCTAAAAATTTCAAACCTATTTGGTTAAAGATCCTAATACAGATGCATCTAAAATTTGATACAAAGATAATAATGCAATAAATAAAGTTATTCTAACAAATTTTGAGCTAAAAATCGTAACAAAATCAAAAAGGAGCAAAAAACAGCTTTGATATAATATACTTTCAATCATCATCACTGGCTCAACAGCCCCATGGGGAGCCGTGGCTGTCTGTCTATTAACATATTTTCTGGACCGGTTTTTTTTTTTTACGGAGTAGAGTTGTCAGTCCTACATCCGCACTCTACAGGCATATTTGACCGGGACCTACGATTTAAAATTGATTCCACATTACACACATCCATGGAGCTCCTGGACTCGAACCCAAAGCCTGTAGCAACGAGCTCAAACCAGAGCGCTAATTGCTCAGCCATTAGGCTCCAATATGCATACAATAATAGTTGTAAATATTATCATCAAAACCAAATGTTAAAATAGCATTAAACATTTACATTTTTAGCATACTATTAGCACAATTTTTGTAATTCAATTATTAGTTCATTCCATTAGTTCGAGACCTGCAGAGATTATGAACAATAAATTTTCCTTGTAACTTATTCTAGTAAATTATTTCAACTACACTGTTCATAAAATTAAAAGAATTTGCAACTACCATGTTTCTTTAAAAGTACTAAGCAAATAATGTCTTAAAATTCGAATACCTACGCGTTTACGTTCGTGTAGGTAGTGTATTTAGATTAGGTTGGTTTGTCGCTCTACGGCCATTTTATGCACACTTTAGGTTAATTAGACCGGGACCTACTGTTTAAAGTAATGCATTTAAAGGAATACGGCTTAGAAACGCACATTGCAATTTCCGCTTTTCTTTTTCTCACACAGCTAGACAAAATTCGTTGTTTGTGAAATATTAGGTAAAATTGAAAAACAAAGAAATAAAATGTATAATTGCTAAGTTTGGGTGATGAAAGGAGGTGGTGGCAAAGCAGTCTCAAATTGCAAGCAATTCAAGAGAGAATATTGCTAGAGACTGAAATGTGACGTTCAGCATCGTTGCAACTAGAGAAACTGGAGCTATTTCAAGGTCGTCCAACAGCTACGATGGCCAATGAAGATTGATATTTGCCAATTACAGCCAGTTGTAACAAATTGGTTTGGTTTGGTTTGTCGCTCTACGGTCATCTTGTGCATACGAAGGATAAACAAACCGGGACCAACAGTTTAACGTGGATTCTGAACCACTCGCAAACATCCATACCACTGCCAGGATTCGAACCTGGAGTAAAAAGGCCAGAGAGCTAGCCAATTGGCTATCAGACCGCAGTTGTAACAGAAGTTCATCAGCTTCATGGTTGTCTCACAATCTGCCACACTCATGTGACCACAGACACTCAAGTTTGAATTCAGGGCTGCAGAAACCAATGCTTTCAGAAAACTGAAGACAGGTTAGATTGCTTTGACTACAAGCAATGTAACCTGTCTTCAGTAGTTTTCCGAAAGCATAACATAAAGACGAACAAGCTTTTCGTCTGTTTGATTTTTACATGAATGCAATTAGTAATGATTTTATTTCAATAGACAACACACATCTATATAGGGACCATCAGGTGAGCTGATATCTTTAAAATTCTGTCATCATTTAGAATAATCAGCCTGATAACCAGATCTAAACCTTATATAATCTGTTTGGCACGGCATATGGATGACTATTATGAATCACTTACCACCTCTCAGAACTATTCAAAGACAGAAAACAATCTTCCTTAAGTAATGGAACAGATTATTTTACAATGCGCAAAACTATATTACTTTTGAAGGGCAATATACCAGCTATTAACCCATTTTCGTGTCTGATTGGTTTATAACATCTGGTGCTAGAAAATCTTGCAATTTTTGTAGGGATATTTTTTGTTTCGTATAGGAAAACAATCCGTAACACTTCCACTCCGCCGTCAATAGTATATTTGGTAATGATTTGATTTCAATGGACAGCGCACGTTTATATAGGGATCATTGTCAGCTAATATCTGAAAATTGTCAGCCTGTCATTCAGATGATTATTCTTAATCATAACCAGATCTAAACCTTATACAGTCTGTTTGGTACGATCTATGGAGAGCAATTATGAATCACTTACCACCTCCCAGAACAATGAAACGATTGAAAGCAATGTTTTCTTAGTAATGAGGCTGTTTGCATTGGAACTCTTAAACTGCCTGATATACAATACGAATGCAAAAACTATATGATCTTAAAGGGCAATATATCCGCTATGAACTTATTTTTGTGTTTGATCGTTTTATAATATCTGGTGCTAACAAGACTTGCAATCCTTATAGCGATATTTTCACTTCGTATAGGGAAGAAGGGGTCCTGATAGTCGAGTGACTAGCTCTGGGGGCCACAGGGAGTGAGTCTCACCGGGCCATGGATGTTTGTAGGGGTTCGGAATCCACTTTAAACTGTAGGTCTCGCTCTATTAAGGCTGGTAGGCGTAAGGCTGACAACCTTAACGCGCAAAATGTAAAACATCTCGTCTGAGAATTTGCCAGTAGGCAGACGGCTTTGGCCCACCATGGAACTGCTGCGCCAATGAAAAGGAATATAGGGAAACAGTCTGTAAAACACCCTCTACGGAATCCTCTCGTTAATGAATTCAGTGTGTGCAACTGTCGCCCACGGAGTTGAGCCCTCGTGGTTACTTAATGTACTTATGCACATTACTACTAAGTCGCCAGTGGGTGTTTCTAAAACTTATATCAACATTTTAATGGAATTATCTTCAATTCTTTACACTCAAAAATCTTTTTCATTGCAAACTAAGATTTATTATTTTACGGAAATAATTTACTTACATATTATTAACAAATTTTTTTTTTTTTTTGCAATTCAAAATTATAAATTAATCCCAATCCATTTAAAACAATTATTTTGCATGATTTTTATATTATTCCCGTATATTATTAAAATCCCATGCGATAGAGCTGAGACGATTTAAATTCCAAATAAAGTTTTCCTTAATGATACTTAAAAAAAATTGTTTTTCACGTTTCAAAATTATACCTTAGCTTTCAGTTAAAAAAAGTGGCATGAATTTTTAATTTTTTTGTGAATACATTACGATTCGCTTTTCAAAATTAAAAAAAAATCCTCAACAACTTTTTCATGTTTAATGATAAGAATACAAAGGAAGTTTAATATAGCATAAATTATTTCACTTTTTCATACATTTTTTTTTTAGTTTTATAAATGTTTAAAAGAAAAAAAGAAAAATATTAATATGGATATAGTTTACATTTTTATCTTCTTACACATTCAATACGTGTGTTAAAGATCAATAAAATTTCATTAGTTAATCCTTAAACGGATAGAAATATTTATTACTATAGTTGGGTAGTTTATAAAAGCAGTAAGATGAAATTAATTCAAAATCAATTATTTGGGACAGTTTAAATTAACCTACACTTTAAAATTTTTTTAAGTTTCTTTATCAAAATATCATTAAAATCAATGAGTTATATTAATTTAAATAATGCATAAATGTTTCTTATCCCACTTGGTAGACAGCAACATCTAGATCAAGAACCTGTGTGGTCCTATGGAAGGAGGGAAAGAGAGGCAGTTTCTGTTGTGAGGAAATACCTGTAGGTAGAAGTCTGACTTGGCTACGTGACGTTGTCTTTTTACGGAATAGGGCTGCCTGCCCTACGTCCTGCAGCCACATTGACTACTACTACACCACATCATTGTGCCTAGAACTGAGTTGCCCCTTTACAGTTTGAGAATGATGTGGGTGAGAAGTCTGATGGGGCTCTGTGACGCTCTACGGTCATATGAAACCGGGACCTAAGGTTTAAAGTAGCCCAAGCCACATTGATCGGGACCTACGGCTTAAAGTGGATTCAGAATCAGTACAAACATCCATGGCACCGCCAGGACTCGAACCCTAACCAGTGGCACGAGTGCCACAGCGCTAGTCACTCGGCCATCCAGGCTCTTGTATAAATGTATTAATTAATAAAAAAAGAATAAATTAATTAATATTTAAATTTTATCAGTTAATCCCAAAATATTAATTTACCTTTTCGTGGTTTCTATATTTTAAATTCTATATATATTTTGAGTTTAAGTGTTTTATTTAATTTATTATAAAAAATTATTTTTTCTTTCAGAAATTTGCAGCCTTTGGGAATAAATTCCATTAAACTTCCAAAAATGCTTGTCCATGAATTGCACATTCTTCAGTCAGTTCTAGAAGAAGTGATCTAGAGATCCACCAGCAACACCATGCCCAGCTTCATGTTTCCTGTGAACGGCACCGAGTTCAACTTCACCTTCAACTTCAGTTTCGCCCAGGCCCTGGATGTGCTGGAGGAGCACTTCGCCAACGACAAGATCTTCGGTTCCCACACAGAGACCATCATCGTCACTTGCTATGCGATATTGATGGTGATGGGATTGTGTTGCAACTTGTTAGTATGCAGCGTCATTCTTGCAAACACCAAAATAAGGTAACTAAAAAAATATTCTACATAACCAGCTATTTTAATTTATATTTTTTTTAACACAAATAATCCATTATACCGCATTTTTGTTTATTTTTTAATTTGTCTTTTGTTAGTATCCTAATATATTTCATTTTGTAACTCTACTACCTCCTACGCATTAACGAGTGGGACGATCAGAAGAAATGGCCAGTTGGCCTACAGACTCTCACCCGGAGAGGATAAATATTTCGACGATTCCGCGCGTACTTGGTATCGGATTTTTGCTTAGAAGTGGATTCCTTTCACGAATCTGTAATTATATGTCTTTAAATGCGTTAAATATTGTTTGTCTTTTACACGTGAATATGTGTGGTGTTTGTGCGCGCGTAAATAAAACTGGGAGTTCCCAAACCTCTGTATCAAGTCTCATCACAGTCAAACCCAGTTATAATCCAGCTGCATTATCTGCACAATACAATTCTTATTCAGCTTAATATAGTAGCAGTTTTATGAGTTTATATAATAAAAAATTTTTTATCATTTTAATCTACTTTGAAATATTTAGACATAACATCGATGAAAAATATAAGAAAATAAGTACATATAGAAATATTGAAGTTATTGTTTTCTTTCTTTCTATAAAAAGATACTTAGTTAATTTGTACTGAAAACAATTTAGAAAACTTTTAAAAATAGATTTCGCTTATCAAAAATAAAAATTAGGCACTCAATATCTATGCAACTTAATTACTTACTCAGGTCCACACAAAGCATAGTTATTTGTTTTATGATGTTAAGGTAAAAACGCAGAATAGGGACCGTTGAGTTTTGACATCAAAAACACTTTACGCCAAAGTGCGCC
This sequence comes from Caerostris darwini, assembly GCA_021605075.1. NCBI lineage: Eukaryota > Metazoa > Arthropoda > Arachnida > Araneae > Araneidae > Caerostris > Caerostris darwini. Next base: position 29,616 of record BPLQ01009461.1, read on the forward strand.
AAGTATCGGGTTGCGATCGAAAGTGTAGTGAATTGCAAAATAGATAACGAGTCCTGGGTTACCACAATGGGCGACTTACCTCCACAAAAAAAATCGCCAAATGCCAACGGCCCCTATTTTGCGATTTGGTCGATACTAATTCACAAAGAAGCGTGCAATATTTGTTTTATAGGGGTAAAGATTTTTCTGAATCCTTTTGGGACAGAAAGAAAAGGCCATTAAATTAAAAAAAATTAATTGTATGGACTTAAATACAGTTTACACATTAAATTTAGAATTTAATGTAAGAGCAAAACTTATACCAGCAACCTTCTCAAAAATGATTTTTTAAAAAAATTTCTATTAATTAAACATATTTTAATATTAAATAACAATTTAATTATTCATTTTTTCTCTTTAAGATATTTTATATTAAATATGAAATATTTTTTCTCTTTAATATTAAAATTATTTTCTCCTAAATACACTTTAATTCATAAAATACCAAAATATATCTCAAAGAAAATTCTATATTTCAAAAACAGAAGAAGTATTTTAAAAGGTTACATGAATCAATATAGAAAAATTGATATTTCTTTTTATTAAAACTAGATCAAAGCCAAGTCCTTTGAAGCTCCTTAAAAACGTTTTTTCCTTCTCATCTTGAGTCAAAGCATGAAAAACTATTTGGTCATGTATAACAAAAATTAATAGATAGATAAAAACTCCAAAGGGGTTTTACGTTATTTTACGGATTTTCCGAACGATGTTTCATTTCAAATTGATCCCATTTAGCTTACAAATAAACCTGTACAAGTCTTGAAAAGCCAATATCACAAATGAGTATCTTATAGTTATAAATTAAACAAGTAATGTTATTAAAACCTCTAAAATATCACATTGCTATGTCAAGAAAGAATTGTTTTGGAAAGTTCCATTACCTTAATTTAAATTAGCTGAGATTAAAATTCAGCACTTAACTGATTATTTATTACATTGATTTATTAATAAAATAAGCATCGATTAAACATACTCTTAACAAGTATAGATTGGAAATATGAAAAATTTAATTTAAAATATAAAAATGATAACCAACTAAAAGGAAAAGTGAAGATAACATCAGTCCTTTTAAATAAATAATAAAACTCATAATACTTATGTCATAATTTATTAATACAATAATCAGAACAATTCTAAAATTTATGTACCTGTATCGTCTAAAATATAAAAAATTACTAGCCCGATAACTAAATGGAAACGTGAAAACCCCATAAGTTGTAAAACTTGTGATATTTGTGACATAAAATTTAGAATTTTTGTGACTATTGTATTAAAAATGTATCCGTGTTTCCTAAAATTTAATTTAAAATAAAAAATCATATTCAGATAATTAAAAAGGAAACGAAAGTAACAAAAGATCTTTATAAATAAGTCGGAAAATAATAAAACACAGAATAATTAAGTCATGAATTTATTATGACAAAATAAATCTGCGTTTATTATCTGTATCTTCTAAAATTTAATTTAAAATGTAAAAATCCTAACCAGATAATTAAAAGAAAACCCGAAGACAACAAGCGACCTTATAAAAAAATCAGAAAATAACAAAATCATAATACTTATGCCATAAAATGCCGATTATCGATAATTACTTCTTTTTTTTTTGCCCTCGGAAAACTTTTAGAAGATTGATTCCAATAGATTGAGTCTGGAGAATGTACTTTGACACTTTAGGGAATCTTTTCTATTTACCCTCTCTTTATGTCTATCAGTGAGTTCGAAATAGGAGTAAGCAAGTTCAAACTTCAACTCAAAGAAAACGGAACACTATTCCGTGAAGGCGGAGATTCATGGAAATTTTTTCCCTTTAGAAAGCAATTTCAGGAAGTGCTTTGAGAGGAACGAATGCATAAGTTTCGAAAGCAGTTTTTTTTTTTTTATAGAAAGAAATTTTCTCTTGAAAGAATTTTTTTTTTTGTATATACGATGTCCTAAACACATTTAAAGTCATTAAGTTTACTTTGAAGTTCCAATTGAATTAACAGTCAAAGATGGTTTAAAATCGCAGAGTGCCGGCAGTTATTTACTCCTTTGAATTTCGAACTTTCAAATCAATAATGAATTTTGCATTTTGTTCTTGTTTGGAAAAAATAAATAATTTCATTACGTAAATAATAATAATTATATATATATATATATATATATATATATTTATTATTTTTTATGGAAAGAAACAATTTCATAATTTCATAAATATATGTTAGTTTATAAATGTTTGAATTTTACGCAACTAAATTAAATATATATTTATTAAATCTAAATGTTAATTTTGTCAAATAATTTTTGTGTTAAAAATATTTCAGTATTGTTTGGCGCCTTAATTATTTCAAAAACTTGTACTGATTCGTTGAATTATATGACAAAAAAAAATTTATTCTAAAGGCTTTAACAGGCGTGCTTGTTTCATTAGATACAACGTTAAGCAAACTGTCGTTGCCATTCAAATAACTAATTTAACGCTGAGCGCGCATCCGACGTTTATCCTTCATGGTTCAGTTACACGAAGCATTCTCTAGCCTATTTTACGGGAGCCAATAATACTTATGTCATAAATTTATTAATAGAATAATCAGAATTATTCTAAAATTTAAGTATTTGTATCTTCTAAAATTCAGTTAAAAATATAAAAATCATAGCCGGATAACTAAAAGCAAACGTAATGATAACAACAGACCTTATTCATAAATTGGAAAATAATACAACTAATAGTATTATGAGTTATGTCATAAATTTATTATGATATAAATCTATTTATTATCAGTATCTTTTAAAAGTTAATTTAAAAAACAAAAGACCTCATAAATAAATTGGAAAATAATACAACTCATAATACTTATGCCATAAATGTCGATTATCGATAATTTCTTTTCTTATTTCGGAAAACTTTCAGAAGATTGATTCCAATAGATTGAGTCGGAGAATGTACTTTGACACTTCTAGGAATTTTTTTTCTGTCTGCTCTTTCTTTATCTCTGTGAGTGAGTTCGAAAGAGGAGTAAGCAAATTCAAACTTCAACTCAAAGAAAGCAGAACACTATTCCGTGGAGGCGCAGATCCATGGGGATTTTTTTTTCCTTCAGAAAGTAATTTCAGGAAGTGCTTTGAAAGGAACGAATGCATAAGTTTCGAATGCAGTTTTTTTTATCCAAGGAAATTTTCGCTTGAAAGTAAATTTTTTTCTGTATATACGAATGTTCTGAACACATTTAAACACATTAACTTTACTTTGAAGTTTCAATTAAGTTAATAATCAAAGATGGTTTAAAAATCACAGAGAATGAAGGCAGTTATTTACCTTCTTTTGCATTTAGAACTTTCAAATAAATAATGAATTTTGCACACCATATATTTATAGCAATTTTTTTGTATTTGTAATGAATTATTTGTTTCTTTCCAATAAAAAATAATATGTATACACGTAATATTTTTTTTATGGAAAGAAACAAATAATTTCATAAATATAATGCATTTAGATTAAATTAACGGAGCAATCTATTGAATCTAAATGTTAATTTTCTCAAATAATTTTTGCTAATTAATTTTATTATTTAAAAAATATTAAATTTTTAATTTTCTTTATTTCTGATATATTTTAGCAAGATTATATAAAATATTATTAAATATATAATAATTTTAAATATTTATATATTTTTTATTATTTCTAATTGGTAATCTCGATTAATTCTTTCAGTAATGATTGCCGCTTTAAAAATTTCACTTAATATACTTATTCATTGAATTTTATGACAAAATATATATTGAGTTCTAAAGTCTTTAGCAGACGAACTTGGTTCATTACCTACAACATGAAGCAAGCCGTCGTTGTCCCTCAAATAATTAATTTAGCTATCTGCATGCATCCAACATTTATCTTTCATTGTTCAGTTGCATCAAGCATTATATTGCTTATTTTACGGAAACCAATGAAGCAATTGGTTTCAGGTTGCATATTATATGAATGACAAAGTTAGTTTGCTTCACGTTGAAGGTAGCGAAATAAGCCCGTGTGATACTACACACTGGAGAAAACTAAAGAAAAAAATATTCAAATAAATAGTCAATTAGTACAGAAAATTATATATAATTCTTTGAAATTTATTATTTCGAAATTGCTATACATATTTCATAATAATAATAATAATAATAATAATAATAATAATAATAACAATATGACTGTCAGAGATATATATTTTAATCATATATCTCTGATATTCATAATATTATTACTCTGAACTGTGCATTGTAAAACAAACGGAATAATCTTTTTCTAAGTTATTGAAACACATTTAAATTGAAGCCTGATATAAATTATTTAAGCATTTAATAATATTTTGGAATATTTTAATTATTGGTATTATATCACAGATGGAACATATTATAACGATATATATTTCTTATTATGTGATTAATTTTTATTATTTTAAATAATTATAGCACTATAACCAATTTTAAAATAAATTATTGTTGTATAGTGAAAAATGTAGGGTTAGCTTCACTAACATGTAGGGTTTATTTATTAAAATCATATTTTTTTTAAGTTAGTATTGTTTGGTGAAAAAAAATAAAGCATTTGGAATTACAAAATTGCAAAGGATGGAACCGTTTTCTTAAATGCTTTAATAAAGATGAGATTAATTATTTTAATACTTTTCTTACTGCCTAAATAAGTTTTTTTTGTTAAAATAAGTACTTTAAAAAAAAAAGATAATTTAGAATGTAAGTTTATACAAAATTTTTGCTTATAATTAAATTCAATTTTTAAAGATTTAAAAATTACTTTAATAAATACTTATTAAAGCAAGTTTTAAATCTTACTTAATTTTCAGTGCGAGAAATATAATTTTCCATTTAGAATTAAGTTTCTCTTAAATTCTCTTAAATTTATTTTGTCCCGGTTTTCAGTGTTTTAAATATTTTTTATTAAAGAAGTATAAATTTTACTAATGATAATTTATTTTAATTTTGCAGATCTTCTAGGAATCTTTTGGTAATCAACCTCAATATCTCCGACATTATACTATGTGTATTTTGCATGCCCTTCACCTTGCTGGTGATTATACGAAGAAGTTGGTTTCTGGGAGCTTTCCTCTGCAAGCTGGTTCCTTTTGTGCAGGCCTCGACCATCTTCGTGTCTGCTGGCACGGTTCTCGCCATAGCTGTTGACCGATACAACACCATCGTCCACTTCAACCCTCAGCACCCAAAGGGTGGCAAGAAAGAAATGTTCATCAACGCACTCTTGATCTGGATAACATCATTCCTGCTGTCCATCCCCATCTGCATATTCCAGGGCACCGTACCGGTGGGACTGCCTGGATTACACATATACTACAAATGCGTAGAGCTGTGGCCGAGTCCATTGTTCAAGGGTATGTACACTGTGATGATCCTCGTGCTGCAATTCGCAATTCCAACTCTGGCACTCCTGATAACCCACATGAACATACGATCTCACCTAAATGCCAGAATCTTCCGCACGGACAGTGTGCAAGACCAGAACAAGGGATACCAACAAAGCGAGGGGACTTCAGTCAACCATGAACGACTGAAGAGAGATCTGAGACGCAACACCAGGGCCACCATGGTGTTGCTGAACATTTCCGTGGTGTTCACCATCAGCTGGTTGCCGTGGAATGGCCTGAATCTTCTTGCCGAGTTCCATCCCAACATCATGAGTGCGAAGGCTCTGTATCTGGCCTTTGCCATTTGTCACATGGCTGCGATGTCTTCTTCTGTGACCAATCCCATTCTGTACGGATGGCTCAACAGCAACATACGCCGCGAGATGGTTAGAATGAGTTGGGTCATTGCCAAAGCGGGTTCGGCTCTGGTTTCGAACCGAAGCACCCAGAGTGACAACCAAGCCATGCAGCAGAACAACACTTTGATTAGGTCTTCTGGGGGAGATTCTACTCTGAATAAGAGTAATAATAATCCTGAAAGTCATGTGTAATTAGTAACCTGGACAGTTGCTTGCACAGCAAGTAATGGAGAACTAATAGTACTTATTTGTACTTGCTGGCTTTGCTTATATTTACTCAACTTCAAAGCAAATGCTTAACCGTTTATGCATGTATTATATTAATCAATATGTATTCATTGAAAAACTTGACTTCAATACGTTTAAAGTATCTGTGGTATCATTGATATTGTATTTCCTAATGTATCTTTAGATTCCTTTACTTAAACACATTGACTGCAGTTTTACAAAATAGCTAAAAAAATTCTCAATTTGTTTTTTGGATTATTGAATTTTTAAAGGTTTTAATCAAATTTTTCAATATTTTAAATTAATTTTTTATTGTTTATTTATAAACATACAAACCGAATTACTTTCTTTTTAGTATTTGTGATAATAAAAAGATTTTTATAATGAAGATATTTGTATTGTCTTCAGTATAATATGCATACGCACATTATTGCAAGTCAATGCAAAGCAACTTTCTGCAGCCAATTTACAACTTCGTGATATGTTATAGAATGCAGTCAATGTGTTGCATTTCTTGAGATCGAGAGCTCTTATTAAAATTTGCTATGGTATTAACACAAGTTACCTATTGCATTTTATGATAAATATTGCTTATGAGTAATATTTAAATGTATTTATAACAGTTATAATTTCTTATTAAAATACTATTTTCAAAATGTATCTATCAACAAATTGCACTATGTTATACGTTAAGGTTATATTGAAGTATAATTTAAGTATTTAAATTAGTTAATTATATCATATGCCTTAAACTGATGATTCAACATGGTTATATGAACCATGATGCTTTCTAAGGATTTTATGTGGCTTACTATATATTATTGAATATATATTCATGACTGTATATATAAGCATTCCTAAAGATAAAATTATAATAGTTCATTATCTGTAGATAATATTACATTTAATCTTTTTATCTGTATTTCAATGTATTCTAAAAATCTATTTAAAATTTTAAGTATTCAAATATGAATTTTTTTTTCTGCATTCAATAGATTTTCTGGATGTTAATTTTTTTTTTTTTTTTTTTTTTTTCAACGTTTTATATATAAAATAATTTAAACCAAAATTTAAAAAGTTTGTTGCAATTGATATGCTAATTAATTTATTTCATCTCATAATCTAAAAAAAAAGGTATGCATAAAGGCACGAATTTTGTTTAGTTATATATTTTACATATTTCATTTTATGATACAAACAGAATATAAAAATCATTTGTAATTTATAAAGCTGTATATTTAATGTATTACTTAAATAGTACTATGAATCATATTTTTAATATTAGAATTATAATTAAAATGCATAAATTAATATATATTGTTATCCAGGTTTTCTTTAAAATATGTTTATTAAAAGTTAATGCCAATCAATTTGCATGTTAACTAATTGCATGCAATTAATTACAACTTGAAATATTTTATTATTGATAAAGTCAATTATACTTCAGGAAATACTTTTATCAATTATTGAACAATTAATTTAATAGCAATTATAAAAACATAACTCTAAAATAACGAATTAAATACGAAAAAGTATTTAAAGATTTCAATTAATAAAATACATGTATATAAATTGGTTAAACAATAATTTGAAGATACAACATTTATAACGTATTTGATTAGGAATAAATTGTTAATTATCTTTTAAAACTTTTTTAAAAAAATTAAATTTAAACTTTTATTTATTTTTTTTCTAAATATCAATTAAACTAACGAAGAAATAATGATTTTAATTGTTATGTTACTCTAGGAATGATTGTTTTATTTTCTTAATTGGGATCATTTGCAAACCGAATGCTTTGTTATGTTTACTTCTGTTATTACAGTCAAACCAATTGTACTAAAAGCTAATTTAGCAGCCAAGACAATTAGCTAAATTGGAGAATTTTGAAAAAGATGATAAAAAAAAACCCCTTTTTTTAGTTGTCTAATTGTTACAAAATAGTTTTTAAATATTTATTTAGTAATGAAATACAAGAAATTAAATTTAAATTTAAAACAATTAGGATTATGCTACTTAATTTAATAATATATATAATAATTTATAAATTCATTTTTTTAAATTTTTTATTTAATTCTGAAGAATTAACGTGAACATGCTATTTAAGAGACATTTCATAATAATAAAGAATGTGTAATATATTTCTAAACTCTTTATAATAATTATTATTATTATTATAAAGAGTTTAAAAAAATATTATTTTCAGTTTATATAAACAATTAAGAATCTATTAGTAACTCTTCATAATGTCATTTTATTTACAAGAATCAGTAAAATTTTTCAGAAGTATGCATATGTTATATGCAATTGTTTTTTTTGTTTTTTTTATATTATAAGAAAGTTGTTTCTTTCATATAAAAAAACTAATTTTTAAAACACCAGTCAAATACGAAATTTAATTTTATTTTAACTTCAAACCTATGATCAATTATTGAAACAGCTAGAAGAAAAAAGATAATTCCATCCCAAAATGCATTTTGATTACATTTGTTTTCTTAATAAAAATATAACAAAATATTGATTGTTATTGTAATTACAAAAAGTGAATAATGATAAACTTATTTGAATATCTATTTATTCAATGCTTATGATTGTTCTAATCCATCACTGTCTATATTTAAATGTCACTATCTAAAAAAGCTAAACACACTTACGTCTTTCTCATTAAATGGTAGTTATAGTCATATGAATATAACTCCAATACACAAAGTTATAAAATCGGCAGTTTAACGAAAGAAATTCAAAAAGAAAATCATAAAATAATGTGTACAATTTCACATGTACTTTTTTCCAGTCAGTTAAAATTTACAATGAAACTTATTACAATGCAGCAGATATTCAATATTACTGCATTGTAACAGGTTTTTGTAACAATTCAATACTTCGTTTGATCTTGCAAATAATTGTAAGACTATAATTTATGTAAATCAAAATAACTAAATTACAAATCCAGTGTAATATTTATAATTTACAATATAACAAAATTATTATTAAAAATGTTATATTGCTTAAAATAAATATCACAATTGAAAAACAATAAAACACATTCAATACTCAATACTCAATCTTAAAAGAAATATTTAGTTTAATATTTTTATTATTTTTTAATAATAATTTGTTTATTATTTTTCATTTCAATAAATGTAAAATATCACAAATACTACTTGATTTAAAATAGCTGATATATACTAATATATTTGTTAAAATATTGAGAGTGACATTATAATTACTTTTTTAATTATTGTTTAAATTTTAAATATCAAAATTGTTTTATTTCATATGATGTTTCATTAGAAAACTATATTCTCCCTATATCATTAAATATCATTGTGACTTCAAAGCAGAAGTAAATAATCATTCTGAAATAAATATCAATTTTTTTTTTGTCTTTTATAATATCCAGTATAATCTTTTGATCAAAATAATTAAATTACAAAAGTTATGAAATACATATAAATTATTCCTTGTATTCTTGTAGACTGTTTTTGTAATCAAATTAGATAAAACTAGAAATTTTAATGAAAATTTTGCTTTGATTTGCACGACATACACTGAAATTGCTAATATTATTTATATGTGAAATAACTTTGAAAGATGGCGAATTAAAATTTCAAATTTCTAAACTTATAAACGTACATTATAGAATATTAAATTATTTTTGTCACTATATAATTGTAAAAAATAACAGCTTATATTCTTATTAAAAGATTTGATTTACCTAATAAAACTACAATCACGAAATAAGAAATTTGAATGATTAAATTAAAGTTTTCAATCATTTACATTTGTTAACAATAATTTATTACGTTCATAGTTATTCTTTAAATAATTGTTTAATTGTTTTGTTATACGGTATTAATTAAAGTAGTTTCCAATTCAAATCTGTAAATATATAATATTTTCTTATTTTTAACAAAATTAAAACTAAAAAAATTTACTAAAATAATACATATTTAAATTATAATTTCAGTACGTATATTTCTAATGAATCTGTAGTGTATATTATGTTTAATATATTTTTCATTTCAATAAATGTAAAATATCACAAATGCTACTTGATTTAAAATAGCTTATATATACTAATATATTTGTTAAAATATTTAGAGTGACATTATAATTACTTTTTTAATTATTGTTTAAATTTTGAATATCAAAAGTGTTTGATTTCATATATTTCATTAGAAAATTATATTCTCACTATATCATTAAATATCATTGTGACTTCAAAGCAGAAGTAAATAATCATTCAGAAATAAATATCAATTTTTTTTTTGTCTTTTATAATATCCAGAATAGTATTTTGATCAAAATAATTAAATTACAAAAGTTATGAAATGCATATAAATTATTCCTTTGTTTGCTTTTGTATTCAAATTAGACGAAACTAGAAATTTTAATCAAAATTTTATTTTGATTTTCACGAGATACACTAAAATTGCTAATAATATTTATATATGAAATAATTTTGAAAGATGGCGAATTAAAATTTCAAATTTCTAAACTTATAAACATACATTATAGACTTTTAAATTATTTTTGTTAATATATAATTGTAAAAAAAAAAAAAGCTTATGCTCTTATTAAAATGTCAGTCATGTAATATGAAATTTGAACGATTAAATTAAATTTTTCAATCATTTACATCTCAATTACAATAATTTATAACATTCAGAATTATTCTTAATTTTACATAATTGCTTCATTATGATATTTTAATTAAAATAGTTTCCAATTCAAATCTTTAAAATATTTTCTTAAGTTTTTAATTTAGTTAAAAATTAATATAATTTGAAAAAAAAAAAAATTACTGAAAATAATATATATTTCAATTGTAATTTCAGTATGTATATTTCAAATTTTAAATGAATCTGTAATATATTCCAATTTCAAGTGAGTTATTTAAATTTAGTTATCATCAAACACTTTTGGAATTTAAATTTAGATGACATGATTATCTTCTGTTACGCAGCAAATACAACATTAAATTGAATTAACTTTGTCTCATTCATTGTTTTATCCCATCTTTTTCATTCTTTATTCACTATCGTGTAGAAGAATCTAATAATTATTTTAAAAAATTATTTTTTCTTTAAATATATTATTACATACATCATAGATTTATATAACTACTAATATGTTTCATTTAAACGATAAAATTCTAAAAAAAAAAATATAAAACTGTTGCGAAAGTGTTAACAAAACAATATTAAAAAGCCAGATTATTTTATATTCTTACTTATAAAAATAAATCTGTAACGAATTATCTTTTAAAGATTGGTTTATTTATATGTTTAAAGATTCATTATAATGTATGAATATTATTTAACAGTTAAAAAAATTAATCATTATTCATATTATTTAATATTCGTATAAATATTTTTTTTCATTATGTAATATTCTTTATTAAAATAAATCAATAATGAATTATTTCCTTTGAACATTGCTCTATTTATATATTAAAAGATTTATTATATTGGATAAATATTTTTATAGATAAATAATTACTTTTCAAAATTTTACATTATACATCATATTTTCAATATGTTGATTAATCCTGCAGTTTTCGAGCGGCATGTTGTTCCGTTAAATTTTGCGCGGCATCTTGAATCTTGAGTTCTTTTTTGCATTACTAAGATATATTTCAGTCACCCATAGCTCAATTCTCATTTTATCGGTTTGGTTTGTCGCTATGTGGTCATTTTGGGCACACTTTAGGCTAATTAGACCGGGACCTACAGAATGGATTCGAACTTGGATTCCGAATTTCGATTTCCACTCACAAACCTCCATGCCACGGCTAGGATTCGAGTCTGTGATACCAAAGACCAGAGCGCTAGCTAATTAGCCATCAGGCCTCTCCATTTTCTAGCAGACCCATATCTCTTTGGTGTTTGTATGATTGTATTTTCCCTACATACAAAAATATATCACTAGCAGTGCTTTTATTTTAATTATATCTGTCAAATGCGCATAGGTTTTTTGAGAATTTTCCCTTACTATTTCCTCTACTACTTACACTTTTCATTAGCGAATTTATCTATATTAGATAGCACTTTATTGACGAAAGACATTTCCCATATTTTTTGGGTTCGAGTATTTTTCACCATGCTTTTCATTCCTGGTAAATTGAGTGACAATAGTTTATCACCAACTGCATACATTTTTTAGATGAACATACTTTTGACCATTGATACCATTACTTATTGATACCAAAATCATGATTATCGTTATCACTGGGATCTGCGTCTTGCTTATTTCCCGTATTTTCATCTCTTGTTTCTACTCTATCTTCTTCAGTGTCACCGTAAATTTACCAATTCATCATCTGATTCATCTTTCGTTAGCATACGCAGTGCTATTTCACTGCCACGTCCGTTATTCAGATGGAATGTTTTTGTGATGTTATTTTAGATCTATACGTAAGAAAATAATTACTAAGAAAAGTTGTTGACAAAAAAGATTAAAAATATTAAATGAAATACTTTTTTTAGCTTTAGAATCGAATAAAATGGTGTGTGGATCTGGCAATGTCTTCGTACATTCACAAACAGATACTTCCCTGTAACTCTGAAAAAAAGATGACTGCTGGCTAGCGCTCGGTACCTGGCGTACATGTTTGTAACGATTCGGAATGCGCATTAAACCGTAGGTCCCAGTCTAATATGCGGGGGCATTGTTACTCCGCGTTCCTGGCTGATCTTCAAGTTACAAGCACCCCTGGGTAGTGCTAAGTGAGTAATATCGGTGCAGCGCTTATGGCATAAATGATCACGGTCTAAGTGTTTGCCAGCTGCATTAGAAGAAAAAGCCCTGAAAAAAATATTACTGCTAAGGACAGCTGTTGCCGATATTCAAATAATGTTTTCATTTGCATGTATATTGGCATCTGCTCTTCCTCTAGCACTGAAATGAAATTGACGCCCTTGATGATTTCTACGTATTTGTGTTTGGTTTACAGGAAGGTAGATGGCAGCACAAGTTACCAATCATTCTGTTTAATACCAATGAATAAAAAAAAGTATATATGGCATCTGTGAGATGCCACGAAAGCACTGCAGGGTTAAAACACACATAATCTGAAAAAAATAAGGACTTGTTGTATTTATAGATTTCTTGATCTGATATATCCAACAATTCGGCTATTTAAAGTGTATAGGACCATTCACTTTTTTTGCAATTATTTATGCAAAAAAAAATATATCAATTAAATAATTAAAATATCTATAAATTAAAATATCTATTAGAAATTTAAAATATCATATTTATTGATAAACTACTTTCAAATAATAGCATAATTAATTAGTGTGTTTATTTCCTTGATTACATTTTTATTGTTAAACATTACTATTATTTTGTTATATTTTTTCTTTAACGTTAAAATTTTACTATAATTCTGCGTGATAATGGATGATGTATATTTTTGTAATAATTGCATGTATATATTTTAATGATTATCCAGATTATTACGGAAATGTAATGATGAATGCCTGCTTCCTGTATTTCAAGAATATTTGTGGTATTCTCTCATGAGAATGTGCTATTATGATTATTATTGACTACTGACTTTTTCATCTCTCTATTTCTCTCTTCTGTGTATCTCTCAATATATATATATACTGTAAGTGTAATAAAATGAAATAAATATACTATTGAAACTTCAAAAATGAGTTGAGATTAAATTTATTTCATTCTTTTTTATTCCATTATCTGTAGAATATTTTTTAAATGCAGCTGGCATAGAGAGGCAGCAATCTTTATGCCAAAAGGAAAGGCTGCACCAGGGGGTACGTGTTGCTTGAAGATATACTATGTATGCGAGTAACATTACACCCACAACAGTCTACGATCCCATTAGACCGAGACCTACTGCTTCAAAGTGGATTCCGAACTACTACAAACATCCATGGCACCATTCTGCCATCCGATCCCATCTTTAGAATGACTGAATCACGTTTAAAGAAATAATTTATCCACTTGAGAATAAGCTTAAGAAAATTATTGATTACATTTTTAACAGACTACATTTTATGCAAACTAATTTTCTACTAATTTACTCTTTTTATTGTTAGAAAGTATGTGTGCTGATTAAATTATTGTTCATAGAAAACTAGTGGTTTAATATTAAAAATTTTAGTCAATAGGTTTTTTTTTTGAAATAATTGAAAAAGTTCATAAAGTTTTGATATTTAAAACAATTAACGAAATATTTAATTCATATATAAATCCATACATTGCAATATTATCAATTTCAATATCAATTTAATATCATTATCAATATCAATTTAATATCATTATCAATTTCAATATCAATTTAATATCATTATCAATTTATTATCATTATCAATTTAATATCATTATCAATTTAATATCATTATCAACTTCAATATCAATTTAATATCATTATCAATTTCAATATCAATTTAATATCATTATCAATTTCAATATCAATTTAATATCATTATCAATTTCAATATCAGTTTAATATCATTATCAATTTAATATCATTATCAACTTCAATATCAATTTAATATCATTATCAATTTCAATATCAATTTAATATCATTATCAATTTCAATATCAATTTAATATCATTATTAATATCAATATCAATTTAATATCATTATTAATATCAATATCAAAATATTTAATATTTTATTTGCTATAAACCAGCAAACCTTTATTACAAAATATTTGCTATTTAATAAACATTAAAAAAATCATTCTCGTTTAAAAAAGTTTATATTTACATAATTAAGAAGTTTTGATATTTTTACCAAAATTTAGAACAGCATAATTCATGTCATTTTAAAGCGAAATGAATTATTCAACAATAAAATGTATATTAATATGTACGTATACATATTAATATTTATGTATAACAAAATTCATATAAGGGTACACATATTTATTATATATGTACCCTTCCTTGAGGTAATTGTATATTAACGCATTAATTCAATTCAATTTATATACCAAACAAATACATGTTATTGAAATGACATATCAGTATAAAAGGAATTAGAAGACGAGATTCTTTGTTGAAGACAATTTAATGTTCAATAGCTATTGAATGTTAGAAATATTTAATCCAGATCTCCACATAAAAAAATACTGTGGTGATCCAAAAGCTCATGAAAAAGAAATCTGACTTTCATTAAGATGGAAATTGATTTATTCACATGCAAAACGTATACTAAGAGCTTTTTTTTTTAAATCTTTTTACTTATGTTGTGAATGAGGATTTAATCATCTTCTTATTTAGTGATAATTTCATAGACTAGTAACAGAAAAGAGAGCTGTCTCATATACTGAAAGAACAGAAGTTAATGAAACCAACTTTTTCTCATTAAAAATGGCTCTGTATCACCCCTTAGCTTTTTCTTCCAACTATTTCCATAGGTACATTTCATATTAAAGTGCATATAGCTACTAAGAAAAGATTTAAAATTTTACAAAATAAATTATAAAAATTATAAATTTAAATATATATATATATATATATATATTAATAATAATTATAAATTTATAAGATAAATTATAAATCATAAAAATTATAAAGTGCAGTTGATAAAGTTTGTCACTTAAATATCAAAACATATACAGTAGAATCTCTGTAAGTCGAAGTTCAAGGGAGACGCCCAATAATTCGAGTTATAGAGTTTTCGATTTATGGAGGGTTTCGACTTACTCGGAGTTTGCAAGGAAATGTTCGACTTGTAGAGGTTTAGATTCTTTCTAACTTATTTTGAGTTAGAGAGGTAAAAGAAACGAAAATTTAAGTTACAGAGGTAATAAACATGTTTGTTTTCAACTTACAAGTTATTTTGATTTTTTATTGTAGTACATAATATAATTCCAAAATAATTTCAAATGATCGAGTTGTAAAGGTTGTAAAATCAAACATTGCTAGTGTTTGAGATACTAAGGTTCAATTTTTTTTTCGAGTTACCGAGGGAAAATATATACCAAAATGGCTTGTGGGTATGGACTTATTATTTCGATATATAGAGGGTTGAAATTTCGAGTCATGGAGATTTTGGAGTTTGAAGGGAAGGGAACAAAAATTTTTTTCGAGTTGTGGAGGTTTTCGACTTATCGAGGTTAGACTTAAAGAGGCTCTACTGTATTACAGAAGTATACACTAATCATGTGAAGAGCATGTGGACTTCAACCTGTCTACATGTGTCATTTATTTATTACACTAAATTTAAAATATTTTTTTGTTTAATATTTTAAAAAATAAGTGTCGATTTTTTCCAAAAATAAATGAAAATGTTAAATTTTTAAAAAGCTTATAAAAATTTAAGTAGAGTAAAGATTTAAAACAGAAACGGTTGCGACAGTGAATTTAAAAAAAAAAAATTCAAATTTAACATGATAAATTATTGTTAGTGTCAATTAATTTCATTTTTTAGCAAATATTAATGTTATAGAAAATAAATAAAAAGGATAAAATTATTTTCATTTACCAAAATAGATTTACAGTATTTAAATTTATATAATGCCATTGAGCCCCACTTTTTTTGTTAGTAAATATAGATTTCCATTAGAATAAAAAAAAAAAAAAAACTATAAAAGTACCTAATAGTCACATGGGATAAATAGGAAAATCTGAAATCAAGAGTCGATTATTAATGGTTCGAGGTTTAATTTTAGATTAATATCGTTAAAGATTTCACATTGAAAAAACCCTATCATTTTAGCTACAGCTTCATATTTAATCATATTTATGATATTAATATGAAGATGATTAAAATATTATAAGGCTTTATGATATTGAGGATATTATAATCATAAAGTTATAATATCATCAGACTGAGCATCCAGAGCTAAAATAGGCAGGTAGGCAGGAGAACCAGTGTTCTAAGCGAACAATTCTATTTCATATACAATGAGTGAATTTCCAAAAAATTTAAATAATCTTTCCAACAACAGTGTACCCTTTAATACTAAACGAGGAATTTAAATCTGTTTAATGAGGGCCAATTTAGACTTTTTCAACTAATATAATGGATACCTTCATCCTCTCATTAGATGCTTGCACGGAGTAAGTCACGCATCAAATGTTGATTGTGACTTTATCGCACATATTTAACGCTGTAGCGCGATCAAGTCGCAATCTACATTTTTTTTCTAATGCAGCTGGCAAATACACCATGATCTTCGCAATAACGGCTGCACCGATGTTACTCACTTTGCATTACCCAGGGGGCGCGTGTAACTTGATATTAAGCCACGGACGCGGAGTAACAATGCCCCGCAGCGCTCTACGATCCTATTAGGACCAGGACCTACGGCGTATAGTGGATTCCGAACCACTACAAACACCCATGGCAACGCCGAGATTTGAACCCGATACTTATGGTACCGAACGCCAGAGCGCTAGCCATTCAGCCATTCAGCCAATTGCAATCTACATTTGATACGTGATTCTACATTTGATTTATGTACTAATTGGTATGCACCTTTTTCGAAGAATTTGAAGTTGAATACATAAAAACTTTCAAAATTCCTTGAGCCCTTACATGCATCCATATATTCAAAAAATAACTGTCGAAAGAGAAAAAATTAACTTTGATTTTAAAATAATACACTTGCGAATATAGGACAAATATTGCCTGCTTTATTTATGAGTTCGCCGAATCATTAAATTATATTATGAGAACTCATGATGCTCGAGCATCTTGGAACGTCTAATATAGCAGGTTCTGTGTTCCACAAGTGACCTCTGTGACCATCCATAAATACCCACAGGTGATTGTTGATAGCAGAGCAAATCAGACTCTTAGTTGAAGTTGTCAGCGCTTTGAGTTCAACTTACACCTGCGAATCGTTTTTCTTTCTATTTTTTTTTTTTTTTTTTTTTTTCGAAAAGGAAATTGACCAAACAAAAACGGGCTCAAACATAACGGACGCTAACTTGCAGTACCCATTACGATTTGCAAATACCCAAATGGAGATCGATTTGCCAAAATATAAGCGAAAGTGTGGAGAAACACATATCGCACTAGTAAAATAAATACTTTTTAAAGATTTCATTTTTTTTTTATTTCGTTTATATTTACATAACGCTAAAGATGAAATACAAAAAATATATATTTCTTTACAATGTGAGTTTAGTACCCTTATTATTATACAGTCCGGTCCCATTAATGTAAGCACCCCCGACTTTCGACGTCAACGTGGAATAACCAACCGCAAAAGGCAGGTGGCAGCACATTGCAGGGGAGTGTATAGAAAGAATTCCACTTAATACCACACTCCACTTAAAGCCAGAATATACAAGAGTGCATATTCTGGCTTTTGACAGGTGGTCACATTAATGTGACTGGACTGTGTATATTATCTACGTTTGCATGTAGGAATAATAGTAAACACAATAATAATAACTCATTATGTTTCAATTTTTCACTCCAAAAAATGTCTATAGCGGGTCTAAATCTAATATGTGGAAATATAATTTTATGTGCGGCCCGCGGAGTTAGGCTGCACCTGTACTACACCTTAAAGTTGTAAAAATATTTTGTAACGCAAAAGCTGTCAAAATCCATCAATACAGATCATAATACGTAAAATTACCATAAAGTGTCTGAAGTCTGTAGGAAAAAAAATCTAGTTTCGGAAGTGTTTTGAATGATTCCTTTGTTTCTAACTACTCCCGGAGTAGCAGAGAATTCTTACCCTATTGCTTTTATTGACTTATCATTACGATGTTAATAACAGAAAATAAAATTTTCTGAATAACATTTACTGAGAAATACTCTAGTTCAGAAGTGGATTTTTATTTATTTCTCGATTGATTACTTCAGAAAATTGGAGGAAATATCATGAAATAGTTTTTCTGATATTTTTTACACGCCAGCAGAATTTTTGGCATAATGCAAACTAAAGCGCAAAAAAAACACATTTTTACGAGAAAAATTTATTCTTGATACAACAAATCTTTAAATTTAATAAAACTGTAAAAGCCATATCCCCTTTAAGCCTTCACCCCCTGTCCATGCAATTAATTTTTACTTTAACCCCATGAAAGTTAAAAATATCTAAAATGCATTTCAAAAACAGAAAAAAAAAATTCTTTTAAATGATTTGATTAAATATTTCTGAAGTTTCACATCAACTACTAAGGAAAGTCAAAAAATCATCTAGAGTAGGAAATTTTTGTCAGCAATTTTTCTGTGACCGTAAGTGGGGTGTCTCAACAAGTACTTTTTGCAAAAGCAAATAAAACAACCAGGTATTGTTGATGCAGTACTGTCCAATGCTTTTAATTTATGAATTATTTTTGGAAGTATCAGAAATTTTTTTTCAAACACAAAATTATTAATTAGTTAATACCTGGTTATTCTGGTTAAATTTTAGAGGCATTTTAAAGGGCTTTCTAAAATTCTAGAAGATTATTTCAAAATTCATCACTACTTGTTTCAAAAATTGGAATATTTTTAATCATTCATCTTTGAGCTTTTTTTCAATATATATTTTTCCAATTAATATTTTAACAAAATATTAAAAACTCTTTTTAAAAGATTGGTTGCTATCATGGATTGTAGATATGTAAACATTTTTAAAGTCTGGCTAATTCATGTATTTTCCAGAAAATATTTGTATATTTATCGAAGGAATTTTTATGAAAGTCTAATTTATATAACAGCCAAATTAATTAATAAATCACAATAAATCATAACAAAAGTTCTAGAAGCATAATTGTTTTAAAATAAGATTTTAAAATAGATTTCCTGGAAATTGAGAATTTCTGACTAATCTAAAGGCAAAGCTGCATTTGTTGCATCGATTTCACGAAAATATCTCAAACGCTTAAAATATGCTTCAGTTCAAGTTTTCTAAGATGTGGATTGAAAATCTTAATTAAGAAACGTGTTTGATCTTCTATATTTAGAAAATTTACTTCCATTTATTCATAAATTATTAATCTAAAGAAATCGAAATCGAAACTTTCACTTACCTGAAGAGTTAATCTAGTCTCCAATATCTTTTCAGCTTGAATCCAATTATAAGATTCTGTTGAAAAATCAGTCGAAAAATTGATTGACTTTGTTAATATGATTACGAATAGAGGATTACCAAGTCTAATAGCCACACACAAATTTCGAAAGACAACCATTTTGATAAAGAAACACATAAAAATCATAACAAATCCGACGTTTTACGCCTGGCATTGCAATAATAGAATAAATGGGTTAAAAACTCACGTACATGTCAGGAACTATCAGCGACATTGCCACAGAATTGATACTGAATGCATCATATAATGAATCTGATTTGGCGAGAATCGGGGTTAATTCCTTGACTGGCTTATTTTAGGGGTGTTCGCTAATGGGAAAAATGTAACTATTTTATCTTTTCATTTTCTTATTCATAGTTTAAGAACTTATGCATATTTTTTTTTTATCAACTTGAAAACTAGCTTTTCATAAACTAAATTTCCGAACTCCTGTTATACTCCACTTTTTGCAGGTATACAGATATAAAAGTATACAAATTACATTGCTGTTCCTGTAATCTACAGCGGCCTGGTGGCCAATTGGCTACCTCTCTGGCGTTTGATACCACAGGTTTCAGGTTCGAATCCTGGCGTTGGCATGTATGTTTGTGAGTGGTTCAGAATCCACTTTAAACTGTAAGTCCCAGTCTAATTAGCCCAAAGGTACACAAAATGACCGTATAGCAACACACCAAATCAATACTCTTAATTAGCACAATAGCCCCATGGTGGCCAAGCGCTGCCACCTACCGGTAGTTTTCGAGAGAGATGCTTTTCGGGTAGGGTTGTCGGCCTTACACCCAACGCTCTACAGTAATATTGGACCAGGACCTACGGTTTAAAGTGGATTCCGAACCACTACAAACATCCATGACACATCCGGGACTTGAACCCGAAACCTGTGACTCCGAGTGCCAGAGCAATAGCCACGGCCATCAGGCCACCATGCATTTTTAACCTTTAAAAATTACAGAATGGAAAAAAAATATTCGTGGAATTCAAAAAAGTAGAAAAAAATCAAATAAGATATATAAATAAAAATATATATAAGTTTAGATTAATGTCTGGTTTTTTTTTTTTTTAATTTTATTTCTTAATATTAACGCATTGATTTTGGCTGTACAACAATTGGTAGTTCTTGAATATAACATCCCACTAACGAGTGATGATGGAAGTGTATTGTGCGAAGGAGGAATTTTTTTTTTTGGTGTTAATTACGATACTCAAATGTGAGGTAATTAAGAAAACCCGGTACAATTCCCATCAGCCAATTTGATTGTCGGTGATAGGTGGTAATACATTTCTAAACAATCACATTTGATTTACCTCGTTTTTGATTGTAGTGACTGCAACAAACTCCTCCAAATGAATTTAAAGATGTAGGTGCTAAAGGTTTCGGGTTCGAGTCCCGGCAGTGCCAAGGATATTTGTAGTAGTTCGGAATCCACTTGAAGTCGTAGGTACCGGTCTCATGTGACTCTAGAACGTTGGGCGTAGAGCTGACATTCCTACACCGTAAAGAAAAACATCTCCTGCCTCGAAGTCTGCCTTGGCCCATCATAGGGCTGTTGCGCCAATGGTGATGATGATGTTTACCGCTACTCCATAAGTAGGGCTAAACTATTGTAATAAAACTTGTTTTGGTAAATGAATTAGCGTTGAAACACAAGCAATTTTTCACAATGAAACTTATAGTAAGTAATATCTTTTAAAATATAAAATTTATCAGTCAAAACTGTAGGTCCTGGTCTGTTTAGCCCTCGTGTGCACAAGTGCCCACGTGTACAACGACACACCAAACAGTTATATCGGACCGGTACCTACAGTTTAGAGTGGATTCAGAACCACTGAAAAAATCCATGACATCGCTGGGACTTGAACCCGAAACCTAGGGCACCGAGCGGCCATCAGAACCCAATCATTTTCTTTATGTTTGAATAAATATTAATTCGTCTGTATTATCCTTTAGTGCTGGTTAAAATAGTTAAATAGTCTCCAAATATTGTTTTAATTCACTGCATGGTGGGTCTCGAGAGACACCTCTCAAGGCTTATTATTACTTTCGCTTTACTTGAATTAATCGTTTAAATTTAAAATGAAACTAAGACTGTTTATTTTATGTCGTCTTGAATAAGCATCTGTTTTCAGTAGTCTTCCCTTGAATTGGGCTTAATTTCAAATTAATTTTTAACAACTGTTTATTTAACATTATTGAAAAAGTTATTTTCATCTGTATTTAGCATTCGCTGTCATGTATTGCGATTTTTTTTTTTAATTTAGCTCAGTTTCAATTTAAATGATTTGTTAATTTCATATATGTAATAGTTAAAGATATTTTCCTCTGTATTTTCTCCTAGAATTCTGGGAGGCCTGCGCTATGGCGCTAGGTACCATAGGTTTCGGGTTCGAGTCCCGGTGGTGCCATGGATGTTTGTAGTGGTTCGGAATCCACTTTAAACTGTAGGTCCCGATCTGTTTAGCCTAAAGTGTGCATAAGATGACCGTAGAACAACCAAACCTAGAATTCTGGGTGACCTGACCGAAAATGACCGTAGAGCGACAAATCAAACCTAGAATTACGCACTATTTATCTATTCCTCCTAGAAGATTGAAATCTGCAAACCTAGAATTCTGTGCTTTATCTATTCCTCCTAGATTTACTTATTCGTAACTTTTATTATTACTTACTTATACAATTATTTATTTAATCTATAAACTTAAACTCTTTTTTCAAGCTTTACGCAATAGTAAATGGTTGGAGTGGTCTGCTTTAAATGTCAAAAGTTGTGAATCCTATTCAAAATCGACACAAGAAGACGATTCGAAAAGTCCAGTAACTTTCCAAACATAGAGCTTAATAAATCTTTAAGCAGGAATGTCGTTTTGTTGGGCTCGAATCGTACAAAACACCAAATGACATCCCTGTAGAATGTTTATTCAAAATATTAATGGTAAAATGTAGGGGCTTTGCATCGAATCTCTTGCGTCCTGGACAAAGCAAAATTTGCTAAATACTTGCTGTTCCAATAGAGGAAGAACACTGATCAATGAATCCAGATTACAATAACATTATTTGCCAATGAAATAAACAATCCAACATTTTAGGCATTCGAATATCAAATTACCATGATGAAAACTGTATATTTCATGTTTATTGATATCAGCAAACTCCTATACATGCAAGATCCAGTGTTGACGTCCGAGAAATCTTACTTATTGTATTGTCAGATACTAGTTGAACTTGCACGTTTATTGGGATGATCATGGCGGATGATAAAAATTTATTGTAATAATTTTTAAATTTTTGGAATTTGTTTTGTGTGGAAGGGGAATAGGATTTGAATATTGATGGTTCTGTTTTTCTAAACAAAAATGGAGGCTGTATGGATTGTGGCAGATTACTTCACATTTCCATTCTGTTTGCTTTATTTAATTTTTTTTCCTCGCACTCTATGCCAATTGGTCTATATATTCTAGAAAGCATCTACGCTATCTCTACTTATAAGCAAGTGATATATTGCCAAAGTGCTGCTTAAACAACAATTACTACAATATGTCTCGTATTGACAGTATTATTTGCCAAACAATTCTGGCCAGATATATCCCTCGAACAAGACGTTCTGAAAGATGTTATTGATCCGCATAATCATAGGAAAGAATTTTGAACCATCCAAACAACATTATTAAATAAGTGTACATTGCATTTAGTGCTTTTGTAGCCTATTGTACAAATGTATAGAATAATGTAAGAAGAGTTAAGGCCTCCAGTATTGAAAAAATAAAATAAAATTAGCATACTGTGTAAAAAAAACAACAACTTAATATATTGCTGCAATACATCCAATGTTATTTATTTTTATTGAAACCAATTGAAATATTTTAACCTGGTTTTATAAGGTTCTTTAATGAATCCCCATGATTCAACAACATATTTTTATAAATTGTTTCGGCAAATATTAATTACAACATCTTTCTAAGGGATTAATTATGTTTGAGCTTAATAAGATATAAATAATAGTCAAGTGAGAGAAAATGTTTTACGTTCAAATGACAATTGAGTAAGTTATTAAAGAAAATTCACATTTTTTTACACACTTATGTAAACAAACCACATTTAGAACAAATTACTTAACTAAATTTTTGTTGAACGTAAACATACTATCACTTACATTGCCTTATACGAACAAATTAAGTTTAAGTAAATATTGTAACACATTTTTATTTTATAATGAAGTCCCTTTACTAGTTATTTTAAACATTGTTTAATTTTTTTTTATATTTTTATTAAAAATGTGTTTGAATATTATCAAGTAAACCTTTTCAAAATATTTTTCCATGTAATACATGTAAAAATAAATTTCTTATCTCTAATTAAGCTAAACATGAAGCAATATATTTTTATTAATAGTAGTATGTATTCTTCTTCATTGGCTCTATAGCCCCATGGTGGGCCTAGGCTGTCTGCCTACTGGCAGATAAGAGAAATATTAAATATGATCTAAATATACAACGTTCGCTTTATAGTCATTATAGCATAGAAGAAAGTATTTTCAGCAGGAAATTATATTAATTAATAATTTATTATATGTAAACATAATTTTAAAGAACTATTTAATGAAATTTTTATTAGGTTTCTTTCCAAAATAAAAATTTTTAAATTAGTACATTCCATTTAGTTGTATGTATTAGTTTTTGAAAATTATTATGAAGAATAAAAAGAAACTTTTTCTATAATTTTAAACTGAATAATTATTTTTATAACTTTTCAATTATTTCAAAAGCTTCTTTCGGAAAAATAGTTTTAATTAATTTAATTAAAGAAATATTGCGGATAATGCAAAATCTAATTTTGAGTTTTGGGGGATATTAGTTCAAAAAATGATTAAAATTTAATTCAATAAAGGAAAATATTTCAATTTGTTTTGTAAATAACCGAATTTTATAGATAAACGATTATTTATTTCCCATAATATATTATTTTGCTTGACAAATTATAAATTAATGAACAAACCTTTTGCGTATTAGTTATAGCGTTTATTGCTGTATTAATAATTAAGTTAGATTATTCTTATTAATTATACACATTTTTTATTCAAGTAATAATATATATAAACATTAATAATTTTTAAAAAAAATATTAATTTATTCTGAAAAGTATATTGACATCTTTTTATTAAATTGTTTAGTTTTTCTTAAAAAGGACATTTTCATATTAAAAAAGTGGTTTTCAACTTCATAATTTTTATATTTTACTAATCAATTTTTTATGAAAACTTTTCTTCACTTTTCACTTTTTAAGAACGTTTCTTTTTAATTTAGAAAAAGTTCATTTTTAAATACGCAGCTGAATATTTTACGCATATTATTTTTGAAAATTATTACACACAACACAAAACTATGTAAAAAAAAATATATATAACAACTTTTTATTTATAAATCAAACTAAAATTAAAAAAAAGTGATAAATTCCAATCTTAGAAACCTTGTCTTGCATTGGCGGTCATCTGTATAATTATGGAATTCCTCTATCTAGCTACAATACATTTTTTTATCTGATGCTTTGACAAAACGTAACAACATAAAAACATAAAAACATGTTCCGCAAAAAAATTGAATGCAAGTTCTTTTCTCAATGAATTCAGACATTTTAAAAATCTACGGAATCGGTATTAGCGTCTCACAAAGCCAAGCGTAACTGAAACACTAATGAATATTGTGACGTCAAATTTGTAAATTGTAAATTGAAAATTGGTTTTACTTTATGAACTCAGAAGTACACTGCATAAAATCGAATATGCTTGTCAGTATTGTAAGCAATTAAATGATTTGATATTAAAATTTCTCTAATTAAATTAATAAACATTTAATAAAACAATGTAAAAAACTATAAATAACTGAATACATTAACTTTATGTAGACACCCAATACATAATATGTATTAATAAATTATAGTAGGCTAGTTTTTACAGAATAATTTGAACTAAATATATTTCGATTTTTATGTTAAAAAAAATAATTGTCATGAAACATCGTACATAATAGTTGGGCTCACATAAGCCCAATATATACTAATCATAATCATCATCATCATCGGCGCAATGGCCCCATGGTGGCCTAGCCCGTTTCCCTACCGGCCGATTTCTAGACAGTAGATGTTTTATTTTTTTACAGAGTAGGGTTGTTTGCCCTACGGCCAATGCTCTACAGTCATAATAAACTTCGGGGCCTGATGTCCGAGTGGCTAGCGTTCTAACTCTTGGTACCACAAGTATCGAGGGTTCGATGTGACCATGGCGGTACCATGGATGTTTGCGAGTGGTTCGGAATCCACTTTAAGCCGTAGGTCTCGGTCTCCTGTGACCGACCGTAGAACGTCATAGAGCCCATTCAGACTTCTTTCACGCACATTATTCCCAAACAGTAAAAGGGTCAACTCAGATCTAGGCACAGTGGTGTGGTATGGTATAGTAGTAGTCCTGTTAGACCTGGACCTACAGCGTAAAGGGGATTCCGAACCATTATAAATATCTAGGGCAGGACTCGAATCCAAACCTCCAATCCAACTCGAATCCAGCGCCAGAGAACTAGTCAATCGGCCATGAGATCCTCCCACATATATACTACAATTATTTTTTTATTCTCTCACTGTATTAACAGAAGATGACACATGATAGGTTGTCAGGAACATTTTTTGTCAGTAAGAGGCAATTGATTGGATCACAGGAAGTTTTTCTGTCATCCCATCATGATACCTTGTCAAAATGTCGCAGTTGGCGTGTTGCCAAGTTAGCAGTTAACAATAGAATTTTTTTTAAAAAGGACGATATCCAGACTGGACTTTATTATGAGAGAAATGGCCAAGAGAAAAACATTTTTTCAGTGATGGGTATCGTTTATTTATTAATTAAAAATTAAGGAATTTTATGGGAAGGCTTTCTGTTATTGTACTTTCAAACCACGTACAATTTTCTGCTCTTCAAATTACGTATAAAATGTATATTGGACTACGATTACATTTTTCATGTTAATAAAATAAAAATTTGTTACTCTGTATATAGAAAATATACTAGCTGTCGTATATTTACAAATAATAGTTGTATTTCATAAAATTTTATATTTGTGTACTGAGAATTTGTAAAAATACTTCTCAAAAATATATTTGGTTTTAGTGGAATTTTCAATCCTTTAACAATTAAGAATCTTTTTGCTTTAATACGCTAAATATTCTTCTTCATTGGCGCAACACCCCCAAGGTGTCTTTTTACGAGTTAGGGTTGCCAGTCCTATGCCCTACAGTCATATTATACCGAGAACTACGGTTTAAAGTGGATTCCGAAACGTGTGGCACACAGCACTAGCCACTTGGCCATCAGGTCCCTCATTATATAATAATCATCATCAACAACAACATTGGCGCAACAAACTCATGGTGGACAAGACCGTCTGCTTACTGGCAGATTTCAAGAAATTAGATGGGTTTTTTTTACATAGTAGGGTTGTTAACCGTACGTTCTACAGTTATTAGAGAGTTTTTGCATACCGTACGGTAACGTAACGTAACGGTAACCTATAAATGGTTTTTATGATAGCTAAAATAACATGTTGTACATTGTAACCTCTCGGCCTATACTAGACCTATAACGGCTTCAAGAAGAGAACTGACCACTTTCAAGTTTATAGGAACACTTTAATTTTTATTTACAATCATTATATTTATACAAATACAGAACTCTGGATTATTATAATTTATTATTTACAAAAAATTAAAATTTAAGATTTAGATATGATTCGCAAGTGCACGATTAAATCACAAGTACAGTTCACTCCACCGTTTGAGATTTTCAGAGTTCTCGAGTCTACGTCGAATCTAATTGCCTGGTCAGCGGCATACATTAATTATCCCAAGGCGTGGTACACGAAACCACAAAGGGTTCACTTTGGGAACAGACGAACTCTATATATATTTTAAAAATCTAAATATATCTTTCTAAAAATATTTTGCATCTTAGGCATATCAATTCTAAAATTTTCTTCGTGAAGTTTATGTAAATTATGATCAAATAATTTTATGAATGTATATTTTTGGTTATAAATAATATGTATTAATTTTTTTCGGCACATCGATTTAAGACAGTCGCCACTAGAATTAAGCCACTCGATTAAGACAATTATTGCCACTGGATTTAAGACAATTGCCAGATCTACAACAGGTTCAGCATTGCTTAGTGATCATAACGGAACGTGGGCAAGCTTTATAATATTATTTACGATACAATTTTGAAGACGCAAATTCGTGATTCGTACTATCTTTCCTTTCTCTGTAACGTCTCGGTCTATACTAGACCTATAACGGCTTCAAGAAGAGGGCCACTTTGACCTTAATGGGAACTCTTTACATTTTATTTACAGCTATATCTATATACAAAATAATGAATTCTGGATTAATATACAAAGAAATAAAGATTAAAATATAAATTTGATCCCAAGTGCACTAAATCACAAATACAATTCACTGTAAGGTAGGAGAGTTTCAGAGTTCTCTGTCTACAACTTCTAGTTGCCTGGTCTACGGCATATCTTAATTATCACATGGCGTGAATACACGAAACCACAAGGGGTTTACTTTGTAAACAGGCGGAATCTCCAGTCTATTCATCCCTTTAAAAAAAAAGAAATGCAACACTTCTTGTAGACTCGTCGCAGAACTCTCTTATCCAAAAACCTCCCTTTAAGAAAATCCGTGAAGAACACATTTGCTATAATTCCTACATTAAAGCAAGAAACAACATCAAAAACACCAAATGTTAAACTTTCAATTCTTACAAATACAGATTTTGGTACGCGAGTCCAAATGACATTGTTTAGGCTCATTACGAGTTTTAGTTTTGCCGTGGAGGCATTTTCTTTTGAGCTCAGGATTTGGCAAGTCCATTTGGATTTACACTTCCAATTGACTTCAAATATTGGAAGTGGAACATGAATAAGCTTGGTTTTGTCCTACGTTTCATTTTGCTTTTGTGCGATGAAGCCTATGCCAGCTTCAAAAGTCCAAATGGTCATGATTTAAATTTTCAATGGTTGACAACAAATAAAAATATTTAGCTCCAACAGCTTGTGCATTTTTTGAAGAGATCCAACATTTCTCTTAATAGCTAAGCCATAAAATTCCTGGATCTTCATAATATTTATTCATTCCATCTTCCGTTATTCAGACTTTCAATTATTCAGAAAGTTTTTGCAGGAAACCTCAGATTTATATACATATAAATATTTTCTCATATTACGTATGACGAAAAAAATTACAACTTTCAACTAATTTAAATGCATTTTATTTGGTAGAAAAAAAAAATTGTACATTAAACATAATTGCACATACTTATATAAATATAAAATGACGATCTTAAAACATGAGCCCAAAAAGTAAGAAAATTAAAAACTAAAATCAAAAGATTTTTCATCAAACTACCTTCAACTTTATTTTTACAGTATGAGAAAATTTTGAAAAAGTAGCAAATGACTTCATTTAAAAAACGAAATGGGTTGCGATACAGAAAATAATTAAGGGCTTATTAGCAGATTTATTTTTAATTAATGAAACACGAATATTTTTCAAAATCGATTTAATTTAATTATATAATATGTTCATCCGATTTTAATCTTCTTTTTAATAAAACAATTAAATAATTAACAGGTAAACACAATACAATAATAATAATAAACATGCTTTTGTGTTTTGAAATTTAAATTAACATTTACCATTTTTGTTTATTTAATGAGATTTCAGTCATAAATTCGCAAACATTTTTTTTTTCAACTGCATATTTGACGTGTGTCATTTAAGGGATTATGTCATTAAAGATTATTATTTTCAACTGTGAAAAATAATGCAGAAAAATATTTAAAAACAGATGCGTCATACTTAATTTTTATATTTTTTTCTTATTAAATCCCTTCTTTAAAATAATGTCGATAGTAAAAATGAATGTAAGATTTCATTCAATCATATATCACTATTTATTGTTTTACTCAATTTCGTAATCTACTTTTTTTTTTTTTTTTACAAGTGGAAATTTTTTTTAATCCTAAAATGTTATTAAAGATTGCTTGGAATCTTACAGAAAATTTAATAACTATATTTTGTCATACTTCTTTCTATATAACAATTCTTCCTTCTGAAAACAGGCAAGAGCGCCGCAATTGCATCCAAGAGAAATCGTCATTTAGCCTACAGATTCTCACCCGGAGAGGAAATATATTTCGCACATTAAAAATATTTTCCGAGCCTATAGTGCCAATAATTTATTCACTTATTTAATTTAACCATCCAGGAATGTTGACTTTTCTCATAACTTTCTTAAATTATCAAATAAAATAAGTTTTAGAAAATGGAAGCTGTAATCATTCTTCTCATTGTAAACTCATTCAAACTGTAATCATTCATTACACATTGGCCCCTGTGTAGCTTTCGGAAGAGTTGGTCAATCGGTCTCTATACTCTCATCCGATAAGAAGTACAGTGAAACCTTCGCTCCCGCTGAGAAACGTGTAGTTTATAGTCTCTCATCACGAGAGGAAATTTATTTAGCGCACTCCTGCGCATTAGTGACTCTGCAGGCTCTTATCCGGAGAGGGAGTATATTTCGCGTATCTGAGTTTCAGGTTTTCGGTTTAGAAGTGTAATCCTTCTTCGAATCTATAATTATATGAGTTTAAATATTGTACGACTCTAATTGTAGGTGTTTGTGCGTGTGTAAATATAGGTGTGAGTTCTCCAATCTGTGCATTAAGTATCTCAATCCAACCATACCCAGTTACAATCTTGTTGTCCAACCTGCACACTACATTTACTATTTTTGTTTACATTGTGTTAGAAGTAAAAAATATATAGATAGAGATTAAGTAATTAATATTTTATTCAGTAATAAAATTCAAAGGATATTGAAGAAAGAAACATTTTCCGTTTTATTTTGAGTATCGTTAAAAATGTAATTATAAATCTATCTCATTAAGAACAACTTTCAAAAGAGACTTATTATATAAGAAAGAACAGAGACCGTCTAGAATTTTTGTGGTTTTTTTTTCTATCCTTATTATCAAACGTTACTGCAGTTATTCAATTTTAACTGTCTAACTGAATTGTTAAATCAAATAAAAGTCCGATTTAATGAGATTTATTCCTATATAGATGCACTTTTTATAACAGTAGTTTTAAACAATAAATCTAACATTAAAAAATTAAGACTTATCATAAATAAATTTAAATTTTATGACAAATTTAATAATTACATTACATGGGTCTGAATAGCTGAGTGGGGCGGTACCACTGGCAGTCGGTACCACAGGGTTTTCGTGTTCAGTACCATGGATGTTTGTAGTAGTTCGGAATCCACTTTAAACAGTAGGTCCCGGTCTAATAGGATCATAGAGCTTTGTGGGGGTAGTGTTATTCGCGTCCGTAGCATATCGCATCCCCCCTGGGAAGTGCAAAATGGGTAATAGCGGTGCGCCCTTGCTTATGACATAAAGATTAACTGTCTCTGTATTGACAGCTGCATTTAAACAACAGCAACTATTTCCTACCTGAAAAGTATTTTTTTTTTGTTTAAATTGGCAACTTTCTAGAAGAAACCGAAGGTTTATATTTTGACAACAATTATATATTTTGTGAACATAAGGTAGAACACCTTATACCCTTCTAGAGAAGAGTGAATTCTTTTTCAAAAGGTTTTGATAATCTTTTCAGATATTTTGCATCTTGAATATATTATTCCATGATCATCAATATTTAAATATGGTTATTTCTTTCTGCGTAAAACGGTGTATGATCGAAATTTGTCTTCCGCATACCAGTCACTTAAACTGTAAGGGGTATGCTTTGATTTGGCTTGTTTTTTTGCCTCACTGTAGGCTACTTATTACTCTAGAATCTTGTCATCTAATATTTTTTCAATTTTTCTGCAATATTTCTAGCTACTTTTTAGCCTGACAATTTTTGATATTGATCCAGATGGTGTATAAATTTTCATGCTCATCTAGTAATGACTATATATATTTTGATGGAAATAGTTTTGAAATGGCAATACCAGGAAATATGCAATAAATTCTTAAACGAACGACAAAGTTAGAAATGTTGTTTTTTAGTCAAAAAAAAAAAAAAAAACGAAGAAAAAGATAGTACGACGATCTATACGAGTCCCATCTAAGATTAGAATGCATTGCCTAAAATACTTTTCTAATATGTAAATATTTTCTTTATAAACTAGAATCTGACAATATTTTATGTAACTTTTTAAAAATTATCTACAGTATGAAACCAAAAGTCGATATACTAGTGAATCATATGCCCTACTGTTCTTAACTATATTCAGTTTTTGTGTTACTGCCAATACCTTTAGTGGAAGATTTAAAGTAATGTTAAAACATGAAACTTCTTTCCTCTAACGACAGTACCACAGGCTTGAATCCTGGAGGTGGCAGGGAGGCTTATTAGTGGTTCGATAACTACATTATATTGTAGGTTCCGGTCTAATTTGCCTAAAGTGTGACCGTAAAAAATGACCGTAGAGCGGCAAACCAAACCATCCATATGTCTCTTATTTTAAGTCTTTGGTACTACAGGCAACAGGTTCAAATCCTGGCGGTGGCATGTATGTTTGTTAGGCGTTACGAATCCACATCAAACTGTAGGTCTCAGTCTAATTAGCCCAAAATGTGCAAAAATATGACAGTAGAGCGACAAACCAAACCATCCATATGTCTCTTATTTTAAGTCTTTGGTACTACAGGCAACAGGTTCAAATCCTGGTGGTGACATGTATGTTTGTTAGGGGTTCCGAATCCACATCAAACTGTAGGTCTCAGTCTAATTAACCCAAAATGTGCAAAAATATGACAGTAGAGTGACAAACCAAACCATGCATATGTCTCTTATTTTAAGTCTTTGGTACTACAGGCAACAGGTTCAAATCCTGGCGGTGACATGTATGTTTGTTAGGGGTTCCGAATCCGCATCAAACTGTAGGTCTCAGTCTAATTAGCCCAAAATGTGCAAAAATATGACAGTAGAGCGACAAACCAAACCATCCATATGTCTCTTATTTTAAGTCTTTGGTACTAGAGGCAACAGGTTCAAATCCTGGCGGTGGCATGTATGTTTGTTAGGGGTTCCGAATCCACATCAAACTGTAGGTCTCAGTCTAATTAGCCCAAAATGTGCAAAAATATGACAGTAGAGCGACAAACCAAGCCAATCTAATAGACAAGACGGAAAAACTACGTTTTTGATTTTTACACGCACATTAACTGAATTAATAATTATGTGGCTGGTTTGCTATGTATTTGCCAGTATTACTTACTATCACTACTTTTTACTTATTAATTATTTACTATTACTCTTATTTTTACTTATTACTCACTATTATTAATACTATTTGCTACGCACTATCTGTAGAAGTCGAATTGAAAGATATACTCATATGTGATACAAGTATAGACCTTAATTTATTTAAAACATTCTTAGT
>BPLQ01009463.1:0-86258 GCA_021605075.1 Caerostris darwini
ATAAATAATCATGGAAAAATTATAAAACTTGCAATGAATGATATGTATAAAAATTGTAGACTGTAATGTATTATATCAATTATCAACGAAAAATGTTTAATACAATTTATTATATAATATAATATATATATATATATGTGTGTGTATTTATAAAATTACGAAAGCAAATAATCCTATTGAGTTTAAAAGAAAGGGGAATATTCTGGCATTTTAAATCCCTCTGCCTTAAATGTGGATAGAAATATATATATTATATAATAAATATATATAAACTATAGAAATATATATATTTTTTTTCAATGGCAAGAGAAAAAAGATAAACTCTTACAAGATCAAAACAGTGTAAAACACACACAAGAAAAAAGAAAACAAGGAGAGGAAAAAAGTTAGTTTCTCATCCAACGAAATTCTAGCACTCCAATATATTTTCACATCGGTGTCCCTACGCAAGGCCGGACATCCTGCTATAGTATGGTGGCTGTCCGCGAACTCGTCTTTCCCGTAGAGCAGGCAGTTTGGGCTATCAAAAAATGCCAATGTGATGCAGAGGACTCGCCAAATAGTCATAGCCCAACGCAATTCTCAACATCGTAGTTGGCAAGGAAATGTTATGACTCAACTTTCCTCGATTGGGACAGGCCGCCCGCATTCCGTTGTAAGATACAAACTACTCGATGCCCCACAAAGGAGATCACTCTTGGAGCTTTGCTGCATGCCGATAGTATTAGATCTTTTAGCCACCTAGGACGCCACCAAGGAGAGATAAATCTACTGTCGCAACCCTGC
Organism: Caerostris darwini; assembly: GCA_021605075.1. Lineage (NCBI taxonomy): Eukaryota > Metazoa > Arthropoda > Arachnida > Araneae > Araneidae > Caerostris > Caerostris darwini. The sequence continues at coordinate 787 of BPLQ01009463.1, forward strand.
TATACATATATATAGCTAAAAGACGGAAAGTTAGCATTATTAAGGGCCAGATTAGGTCTAGGGTATTAAAATATATTTCTTCCAACCTAACATAATTAGATAAGACTATTCTAATTTTTATTATATTGAGCTTGACACCTAATACACTTAATTTCAGGATTTCTGTATTATATATATATACATATATATGACAACTCAGAAATCTGCAGAATTCATATCTTCCTCAATGAATTTTTTTGAGGAACTTTCTACCTAATTTAATTATATTACTTATCCTCTAAATAAACATAAGTCTTCGAAAAGATTCACAATCTTCGATCTGATTCCTTAAGTTAGCAGCCAAAGGATTAACTATCAAAATGTCCTGTAAATGAATAGGATTATTAATTTCCTTATGTATGAAGATATTACTCAAAGAAATTAAGTCATATTAGCAATTCAAGACTTTATTATTCAGAGTTTAATAAATATATTTTTTTTTAATACTTGATAATTAATTTTTGCAGCCTAAAGCAATTTTTATGCTTTTGGAAAATACTTAATCAATTCAAATCGTTACGTTGTTACTCAAATTGCAGACTTTGTACAAAAATCATCTCATATAATCATGTTACTAAGAAGATTTGTAAACACTGTTAATAACAAAAGAAAAACAAACTTCCAGGTGGCTAGATCTCCTTGGCTAATTAAATGATCCATTGTTTCGAGTAAGCTTATTTTCTGAGCTTTTTGTTCGTGAAAGCCGGTCTCGTTGCTTTTTCACAAGGAAGATTAGGTTAGAAGTTAGGATAGTTATTCCTACAGATTAAATGTCGTTGTCTACTTTTGGTGTTTTTTTTTTTTTTGTCTGCTTTCGCAATAAAGTCAATAGCAAAATGTTTCTTGTTTACAGAATCTTAAAGAACAATTACTTTTACGTTTTTAAGTATTTGTTTCATAAGCACAGTTTGCATAGAAGCAAGAAAATGTTTTCTTTGTTTGAATACACAAAAATTGTATTTTGTTAGTGCATTATAAAGGTATAAAACAATCTGAATTTAAAAGAGTTTAATAACTATGAATATGAAAAAAGTAAACAATGATAAACAGTTCTTATCAGAAAAAATTATTTAATAAAAGTGCATGTAAATTTGTACAATATGGTTGTTCATTGTTTTTATGTGTAGGCAACAAGTGTGCTACATAAAAAAAATAGTTTTTTTTGTTCTAAAGCAGCTGGCAAACACTTAGACAGCTTGGTCTTGGATGCCTTAAGGCAAGCGATGCACAGACGTACTCACTTTGCTTTACCCAGGGGGCGCGTGTAACTTGAAGATAAGCTACGGACGCGGAGTAACAATGCCCCCGCAACGCTCTACGATCCTATTAGGACCGGGACCTACGGTTTAAAGTGGATTCCGAACCACTACAAACATCCATGGCACCGCCGGGACTCGAACCCGAAACCTGTGGTACCGAGCGCCAGAGCGCTAGCCACTCGGCCATTCGGGCTAAAAAAAAAAAAAATGTAAAACATAAAATTTTTTTCAAAATATTAAAACCAAAATAGTAAATTTTGAGGCGAAACTAATTTTGTTATTAAAATAAAAATCCTCAAAAAAAAAAAACAAATTATTATTCTTAATTGTTTTAATTATTAGTTATAATTATATGAGGAGAAGATATAATGTCTTATGAGTAAATGTTTTGGCACATTAATTTCTGAACCATGAAAATGTGACTGATGATTAATGCGAGACTCTCTATCACAATCATCACCGAGATTATTCAGTTATAAAAACCATTTTCACACATATGTTAATTTACATCATCTATTTGGATGGAAATATATAATTATTCAAATGCATATTATATTTGATTGAATAATGTGAATTATTCAATCATATATAATATGTATGATTCAACAATTCACTATAAATCATAAATTCATAATCACTATAAATCATAATTCTATCATAAAATTTACTACATGATTAACTCATGTAGTAAATTTAAAAATTTCGGTATTACCAATTGTACTCAGCACACGCCTGCCATAACCACAGGTATAAAATTAATCAGAACTTCAATTGATATCAAGCAATCGTTCTCATGCAAAGCAACTATCTTTGTACTACAATCACGATCCGGGATTGTTCACAAAAAAAGTTGGGGTAATCGAAAACGCGTCCAAGACAAACTTTAAAAATTGCCATTATTTAAATTATTAAAGTTCCACAATAGCCATTAATGGTAAGTTGTTTCTATGATTAGCATTACTATACTACTACAAAGTATTACATCTCGCTTGAAATTCTGTTGAGTTTATACGCCGTTGGCTTTAAAATCTATTTGTATGGTTAAGATCGAGATATCTATGAATGAACATCACATCTCAACGCATTTTGCTCAAAATTTGTTGACGCGTTTGAGAGACATTTCGAAATGTCCATAAACCAGACGAGACAACGGGTTTTCAATTAGCAATAAGTCGAGGAAAAAGAAATAATTGCTCGTTTTCAAAGATAGAAAGAAACGAAAAGTTGTAAGAAACGAATTTAGAATATGATGCTGCAGTCACTAACAAAAGTGTTGTCATTCCATTCAAATGCATCGTATGGGAATGCACAAAAATTCTTTGAAGAAATTGCATCTCTATTCGAATAAGGTGTCCATACCTTTATGAGTCGAAAATACATGATAAGATTGCACTATTATCAGCTATAATTGATATCAATAAAATAATATAAAATATATTATTTATTTTTACCAATGGAGCCCAGTTTCATATAACGGGTATGTTAATAACCAGAAAACACGAATTGAAGCACAGAAAATCGACATGTGATTACGAGAGTTCCCTATACGCATTCAAAATTGGTATCTTGCATTGCGTTTAATTTTCATTATTGCGTCCATCTCAAAGTAAATGGTGAAACTGAGATGATTAAAGTAGCGTACTTACAATCGAAAAACTGCCCCCACATTTGGAAAAAAAGCTTTTGTACAATTATCCCAGAAAAAAGGTCAAATTTTGAACGGATCATGTGATAATGATAAAAGTTTTGCCATTTTTGATTCCCTGATTAATTACTAACTAATTCCTTGGCACTACAAGCCCAAGGTGAGAACAAGATTGTCTGCTTACTGGAAGATTTCAAAACAGGAAATTGTTTCTTCTTACAGGGTAGGTTTGTCAGCCCTATGACCAAATTGTTACAGTTCTATTAGACCATAGCCTACGGCTTAAGCAGGATTTTGAAGCACTACAAAAATCCATGGGAATCGAACCCGAAATCTGTGGTATCGGGCGGTAGAACGCTAATCACTCGCCCATCAGTCCAATCACATAATTATACCTGTTTCAATTTTGTTGATACTTGCCTGTAATTCATTATAGTATAATTGTAATAGAATGAGTTGCTTGACTTTTCAGACGCCTTGTCTAATTAAAATTTGTTAATATAACAACCACAGTTCCAAATAATATAACAGTAACAATTCCGCAATAACAGTTCCAAATTAAAATCACCTGTCTCGATACTGTACATTTCCAGTCATTTTAATTGACATTAGCTTTAATTTAACCTTCGGCATTCAATGGTAACCCATGAATTATTTAACTTCAAAATTCAATTATTAAAGTGTTTAATTGATGCATGAAATCATGTGGCTATGCCAGAAGATGAACAGTGCTTGGAATTATAATTTCAGTTTCGAGACTGCTTGAAAGACTTTCAAGAAGTGTAATAAAAGAAAGGCTCTCCTTGGAGGCATAATCACTTTCTGAATTCACCCCCAGGAAAATTAATTTTGATACTTTTTGAAAAATTTGTTTAGCAATGACATGTACAGCCAGTTTAAAAGTAATTTGTTTAAAGCTAGAACGTAGATTAATCACGTTGCAGTTGAAAGGTATTGCGACATAAGAGAAAAATAAGTGTTTTTAGCTTAAAATAATGGCTACAATCTGGTTTTTATTGGGTTTTTTTAAATCAAAAACAACGTTTTAAAAGACTGTGACAAGCAATTAATAAAAATGTTGTTATTTATTATTATTTGTTTACATACAGATTCAATTCATTTCTTTTAGCTAAGTAAAGTATTCATATTCAACTTATTATTTATTGTACTCATCATAACTAAACTCATCCAAACAAAAAATTTTCCAAATAATTTATGAGTAATTTTCTCAATGAATAATTTTCAATCTTTATACTGTAATAACAACGAATTTTAAGTACGAAATCCAATCCATGTTTCACCCTTGCAACGTCTCGGTCCGTATTATACCTATAATGGCTTCAAGAAGAGGATCACTTTCGGTTCATGGTAATACTGTAATTTTTATTTACAAATATTAAATATATATACAGAAATTTATATACAGAAAAAGGGAAAATTGAAGATAATTTGATTTACAAGTGCAGTTAACTACAAGGTCCGAGATTTTTATAGTTCTCTACTCTACATCGAATCTAAAAACACGTGGTCTGCGGTAGACCTTAATTATCACATGGCGTGATACACAAATCACAAGGGGCTCACTTTGGAAACAGACGGAAACTCCGTCCCGTTCTGTCACTAAAGAGAAAAACCACATTCTTTGTTGACTCGTCGCAGAATTCTTTTCTTTCTTCTCTAATAACTTCTCTATATGTGAATTCGACAAGAGGGGGAGATCAGCTTACTTCACTTCTCATTGGAGTAGACATCTTCTCAGTCCATGGTCTATCACCCATCACGATGCAATAGCTCATGATGTAGTCCATTCCATCTTAAAATTTCTAATTTTAACTTTCAGCGATACCAGCTACTGAAATTTTTTTTTTTAATACTTTTATTTAATTAGTTGGGTTTTTTTAATTCGTTCTTTTTATTTAAAATTTAGATTATAAATATAATCTCGGTCATTTTTTAAAATAAGTTTGACGTTTATTTGTTTCAACCAGTGAAGGTCTCACAGACAATCGCTAAAGTCATGAGGTCTCATAATCCATGACACTGAATATCTGCTATCAGATTTGAATGGCAGGTTGTTCTCATTAGTACAAAACACTAATTGCATGTAATATAACTACCACAAATCTATATAACTTTATTTGCTGTGAAATTTGAGTGATAGTTTGTTTTTATGTACTTGTTACAGAATATGCATTCCTCTGTCCTGAGAACAAAATGACGGAATATTTCCCGTGAGAAAAATGCTGCACCCTTAAAAAGAATATTCCCTTTCGAACAATGCCAGTTTCAAAAGAAATTTCTAATTTTAACTTTCAGCGATACCAGCTACTGAAAATTTTTCTTTTTTTTTTTTTCTTAATACTTTTATTTAATTCGTTGGGTTTTTTTAATTCATTCTTTTTATTTAAAATTTAGATTATAAATATAATCTCGGTCATTTTTTTAAATAAGTTTGATGGTATTTTACAATAATAAATTAAAAATATAATTATAATTAAGTATGTAATAAATTATAAATAAGTTTGTCGGTATTTCTTTTTGGAATTATTGTACTTTTTAGAGATAAACATTTGCTAAAAAATATTTTATTTAAAAAAAAAATTGCAACACTTTGAATTGGTTTATAAAATTTATTTGCTGTATCTTCATAAATTAGGTTTTTTTTTCTTTAAATTGTCTCCTCCAAGGTTGCTGTTCAAGTGCCTGGCATTTTGACCCGAGTTTATTAGCTAATGGATTGTTAAATACGTTACGGATTCGGTGCTACCCATGGCAAACCACAACTATATGACGTGGATTCAAAACGAACCTTAATTAGGATGCCATCACACTCTTAAAAACGGGTTAAACACCACCGAAAAACAAAATGTTATACGCAAGGAGAAAATAATTTTCTTTACTTTTCATAAAGTATGATATTTTCCGTTTTTCTTTGGAATAAAAATATTTATTTTAACCCATCGTATGTCCAGGATGAATATAATTGAGAAATTTCACATTTTAAAATTTTCGTATCTGACAAGTTCGAACACAGATATTTTTAATTTTTTTTACCCCCGTAAAATGCATACACAAAAACGCATTACGTTACCTTCAAAGTGAAGAAAACTAGCCTTGCCACTCAAAAAATAAGTTTACGATTTACATGATTTTCGGCGAATTTGTTTGCAGGGAAAAAAATTACACAACTACAAACTGTGGTATCCGTATGAGTTCCCGTTAACTATTTCATGGAATTAAGTTGCTGAAAATATATGTTGGGTTTGCGAGGGGCGAAATGTAATTTTTTGAGTAGCAACTTCTGTTTTCTTCACTTTGAAGTTAACTAAACAAGTCTGCCTTATAAGGTCTTAAGATAAAAAAAAATTAATTCACTCATTTAAAGAAAAATTTGGTCTAAAAAAAGTCTCTTTTTCAATAATTTTGTCAATTAAATAATAATTTATGTGTGAAATTTTATCATTATGTTACTAACAAAAAAATGTATTTATCTATTTTCGAGCAATGCCAGTTTCAAAAAAAAAAAATTCATTTTAAATTTCATATGATACCAATTAATGAAAACTTTTCGATTTTAAAATTTTTTTTTCTTTATTCAATTTTTTTGAATTTCTTTGTTAGAAATTCATCTTATTTCAATCCGTGTCATTTTTTTCAAATTTGTATACTTTTTATATATAGAGTGGTTTTATCCCAGTAAAATATTTAGAAAAAATTTATTTAAAAAAGAAATGATGCACATGAAATTATACGATATAAAATTCCTCTGCTTTATATTTCTTAATTAGTTCGTTATTTTAAGTTTTTTTTCTCCTCCTGAATTCCTGAACTCCTGCGCCTAACAACGCATTGATGTCGACTACTAACATTCATGTAAATAATATAATTATTTTTTTTATTATGTATAATTATATGTATATTATTATGTATAATTATGTATATTATGTTTTTATTTATGTATAATTCATTTGCATTCTTTTGTTCCGTCATATACTGGAGATTGGATTATATTTTCCATTATTAGATTTGCTGAAATCGCCAAAACTTTTATCTTTATATGTATATACATATATATATATATTGCAAGGCTTTTGATAGGACGCAGAAACTACCTCAATTTAAAAAGTTGTATTAAGTCAGGTCTCCAAAGAGAAAGCAATGAAACACGATAAATCAGAAATGTGAACAAAATAAAATACATAAAAAGCAAACAATACATAATAATTCCATAAGATTATTAGCTAGAATGTCGTAATAAATTTTCGATGTAAAAATATTTTATTTACATCTCACCAAAAGCATGTCAGATGGTAAAATTTATGAACATTGTATAAACCTTAGCCTTCAAAGTAAAAAATATGATTTATTAAAGGAAAACTAACACATTTCTATACAAACAATAAGAGAAATCTGTGAAAAAAAAAACAATTTAATATTAAAAATCATTGTCACCTTCGAAAATATTTTTTTGTCCATTCGTTTAGATGCGATAACGATGTGATTGACGCATTTAAGACAGAAAATCCAATAAATGTCACTTAAGAAAAAGAAGAAAATAAATCCTTCAGATTCGAGTAAAACAAAAGTCTGCGAGGAAAAAAAACCCACTTCAAACAAGCGAAAGACAAGCAATCAGAAACGTGCTTTTGTCAGTTTTGGAAAATAAAAATAAAACTCTTTAATACAATCAGTGCAGTGGAAATGTGTGGAAGAACCAAATAAAATTTATTTGCTACAGAATATTTGACTTTGTGTTTCGAAAAAAAAACGAAGAATAAAAATTTAATTAACACCGTTTACTGGAAATAAAGTACACAGAATACTAGTCTTTATGACTTAGTGGAAAGAACTGATTTTATTTAATTTCCGCTTGGATAATTATGTATATATTCTTTTATATACTTGATCTCAATACAAAAAAATAGGATAACTTGTAATTAATTAATTAAATTATCATCCATTTTTAAAAAAAAAATGAAGAAGTCACTGTACTCTGTTCTGTGTCGTGGTGTCTGTGAACAGGTTTACAGGGGGGGAGGGGGCAAGGAGGGTTGACAGATAGTGATTGAAATATGGAAACAATGGAATGAATTACGGACGTGGACATTTATTGAAGCAGGATCGTATTACAATGTAATGCTCAAAGTGTTTTCAGGAGAATAAATGACAACAATGAGTGTGATATTTCTAGAAGTTGCAACACTAAAGGCATCACTGGAAGTGAGAATTTTGAAACCTGTAGTGCATCATGCATTTGTGAATAGGAAATTTCGCTTGCATTCTTATTAATTGAACTCGCAAAAAATCTAGAACCGATTGATAAACTGAAAAATATTAATTTGTTAATAGAGTTTTTGCATACCGTACGTTAGTTACCGTAGGACGTCCGTTAGCTTTTTCTCTAGCGCGCATGCTCATATGAAACTGAGCATGCGCGCTGAAAAAAGCAACAGACATCTTCCCAACAACACGGCGCTCTCTAATATTCTCAGGTTTTTCAATAACATTATTTTTTGACAAGAAGTGACATTTCATGTTTATGTAAAAGTTAATAGATGCAATAATCGAAATTAAGGTATAGAATATCTTCATTATTCGGATGAAGCTTTTGTGTGAGCTTAGGCTGTACTGTCAGCTGAAGCTGTTTATGTCAAAGTGAAGGTTTTGATAGTCCCGTTGCCTGATCAGATTATGAAACTGTGTCAGTACCAAAGTACAAAAATATTTTACTGTTGACTTTTGATCAAAATTGAATTGTATAAACTATACTACATTCAGCTCAACATTAATTTCAGGGTGCTTTGATCCAATCACAAGGGTTTCTTACGATATTTTATGATGGAAAAATAGTAAAAATTGTACACAGAGACGAAATATATTTTAATAAATGATTATTTCGAAATTTATGCATGTAAATGTTATGCATTAAGTAGAATTTGTGCATGTATGCATAAAATACATTTCCTGTATAACTATTTATGTTAAAATATTGTTTCTTCTACTTAATATGTAAAACACATCATTATTTTTTTTTTATCACTTAAGATAATTTTTTTAAATAATTGTAATGAAACAATTTATTCTTGCAAAGAGAAGATTGAATTGGAAATTCATTCTGCTTGGATTATGGACTTAATTAGTAGGAAGACATTCCGTTTATTCTTAAAAATATAAAAATAAAAGAAATTGTTGTTTTAATTATATTTATCTGCGTATGATTGCTTAAGGATTTAAGAATTAATTTCCTTCAAAATTAATAATTATATTTTCGAAATTCGAAAACAATAATTGTTTTGATAATTTTCAGCTTATCATTTCAAAAAAAAAAAAAATATCTGTTAATGACTAAATATAAAATTAATTCTTGCAAGGCTAATTATTCCACTCTTTAATTAATATTTCTATTTTCAAAATTGCGTAAATTTTAATACTTTCGAAATAATATTAGTATTACTATTTCCACACAATTAATAATGTTTAAATTTACTTGAATCTGTTGTAATTAGTCTTGCTAGTCAAGAAATGGTCAAAAGGGTTCTAAAGTTCATTAGCTGTTCCATTTCTTGTTTTTTTTTAAATAGTGGTATAATCGTGGTTTCTTTGATATTTATTAATACAATACTGACATTGAATTAAAAAAGCAAAACAAAAAATTCTTAAATCAATTATTTTTTTTCTTTTTTATTTTTATATTCTAGTGGTAAACAAAAATAAACACACACTTTTTAAGAAATGATTAAATGGCAAGTTAAAAAGAAAACAAATTGATTCACGAATATGGGAATGGCTGCTCTAAGAATCAGTTTCAATTAGAATATAATTTTCCTATGGCGACATCAAACATTTCAAAATTAATATTTATTAAGCATTTCATTGCAGATGTATGTGTTAATTTTTAAAAAGAATGTTGAATATTTTTTAAAATTAAATAAAAAAGACTATAAACACTGTCAAAAATAACGATATTTACATTAAGTAAATATTATCGGAATTCAGTTCAAACTCTTGTTCTTGAAATTTAAAATTTTACGTTACTGCCACCAATTAAAACTTTGTACAAATTTGAATACAAATGAGAAGAATAAATATGTTTGGAACTGTTCAGAATAATCCAGCACAATTATCTAACTTCTTAATTTCAAAGCCTTTGTTGGACTTTTCAAGATTCCAATTTCCATATTTCTTTCGATTTGCATAACTAATTTAGTACCGAAGTATCTCCAGTAGGAATTAGGTTAAACACAACAGCAAATATTCTAACGTCATTCTTTTGATAAGGGAATATGGAACTCATCTGCGACTAATCCAGACCTTTCGTCAAGCTATACCCATGAGAGTTTTATACATTTCGATATTTCTACGAGGGACCATGAAAATATTTAAACAGTTACTAAAAGGTTGGCGACATTCCTATCAGAGTTACGTTATTAAAAAGGATTTAATCTAGTACCCAATAATCTGAGTCAATCTAGACCGTCTTCAACTCTGATTCTGAGAATTAGGACTTGGAGGATCTTTTCATCACAAAATAAATCCATGTAAAAAATATACTAAAATCAGCTATAATCACATAATTGCAATAGAATATAGAGCGCTTTATTATTCCGAAGGCACAGAATGTTAAGGCTAATATCTTCTGTCGTTTTCATATCATATTTGGCTCTGCAGCATTGCTTGGTCCTTGGTGTTTCCTCAGAAAGGCAGTTTTATATTTTTTATATTTTTATACCTATATCTATTAATCAAAAAATATACAATTTCGCACAAATAAATTCAACGTCACGAAAATTAAGAAGTAGTTAAGTACACGTGATAAATTAAATATATTAATATGAAATAATTAAAAAAAATTTTAATAATTTCATCAATTTTAGTTTATCATGTGTGAAACATTTTTTGCTGAACGAATACACATGGGAGTATACCAATGTTCAGTAACACAAAAAATCTATGGAACACTTGGTTTGAATACTACAATAACTGGTGTTCTGCACTTTCTGCATAACTGAGTTCCGCTTGTTTATTTGGCGATTTTTTCCCTTGGGATTTTCGCCAAGTCCCATCCTAAGCAAACAAAATGGTCCCTGCAGTTACATAATACTGCGGTTTTGGCAACTTTCAATTTGGTGCGGAAAAGAGACGTGGTGAAATCGGAACTCCAAAGTGCAGAATCCCCATAAGAACTATCAAATTCAATAGCGACAGAAATAAAGCAAAATTTAATAACTCTAGAATTTTATGAAGAATAATTGTTCAAATACTACAAGATTAACTATCCAATTCAGACAGAAATGTATATTAAGCGATGGTTTAATTAACTTTTATAAACATAAATTAATCCTTAGACACTATTTTGAGAATATTGAAATAATATATTTTAAAAACCAAATAATTCAAAATGAATTAAAAAGCACGTGACTTGATAATGGGCAACAGTTATATTTAGTAACACATATTTCATGCCAGTTTTAACATAAATGAAATAACGGGAAGTCAGTGTTTATTCTAAAAAAAAGTCTCGTGTTGCGCGAAGAGATTACTCTTTTTCGAATAATAATTTGCACTCTTACTTAAATTTATTTTATTAACTTCACTTTTAGTAGAAGAATTGTTCTGAAACCAAACAGTATCTAAAATAGGACCCATTATGGATTTAATCTTAAAACTCCAATATGGTTAAAATAAAATAATTATTGACATAATAGGGCCAGCTCCGTTATAAATTATTCCAAATTATTGCGAACTTTCACTATTGTGGATACAATAAATGCGAATCTTCTATATTCGATGAATTTCAAAGCAAAAAACTTGGTTACATACCGAAGTAAAAAAATTAGTACTTTTATGCATACTCTATGAAACATTAAACATCAGATTTATAATACACAATAATATTTTAATAATACTCTAAAAGATAGACTTTACGCCATTCTTTGGAGTTTTCTTCACGAAAAGAAGGTCAAATTGTTTATTTTGTAACAAACCGCAACCGCATCGACAGAATGTCCCATTTCTCATTCTATTTCGCACGGCTTTTCCATTCTCTGGCCGATGTTCCCGGATTGCGGTCTCGTAAATTACTCGACTCTACCCGCTCTGTGTAGATTCGCTTCCGTGATTTACTCCGAGAAGATTCATTTCCCTTTCTCTGGATTTGCAAGAGTAATACAAACTCTCCAATTCGCTGTGTCGAATTTTCGTTAAAAAGGTTTAGCAGAAAAGCAATCATCCCTTCTCGGCACAAACGACTTATTTATTGTCGCCAAGTGTTTCAGTATTTTAAATGAGAATTTGAGAAGGAAATGGATTCAAAAAAAATTGATTTGCTTATTTTTATTTTTTATTTATTTGTATTCACATTTTTTTTAATGTTTGTTTTTGTTTATTAGATTTGTACTAAAATTCATCGCATAAACATTTACAGATTTGAGAAGCAAATAATATAGTTTTAGTTTATTTGTTAAATGCATTAATAAATAATTGCTGACAATTCGTAAGAAAATATATTCAGAAATAGATCTATTATCAAATATATTAACTGAAATATTTTATTATCAAAATTTAAAGTTTTATTTTGAACTTACTTCTACATATATAAATTGATAATGCAAAAATATTGATAACAAGAAATATTTTTTCTCATTTGTTATTCTTTAATAAGAACAACAAATGAGATGAAACTGTATTCTTATCAAAAGCAAAAATTTATGCATACATTAAATAGGATGTTAAGATTTAAAATTCTACTGGGTTTTTTTAAATTTTACTGAAGTAGATTTTTTTGGTAGGTAACTTTAAATTTATAATAACGTTTAATAAAAGTTAACAATACGTTTAAGGTTACGCCTACGTTATACGTTAATGCGTTACAAGTTATTCAACAATACAAAACTTTTTTAACACTTTATAATAAAGTTTAAAAAATTTATAATAACTTTATTTTAAAAAAAGAATAGCTTTCAGAAATTGAACTGAAGATTAAATTTCATATATTTTAAAAATATACTAATACATATTTAGTTTTAGTAACTTTTTGTAAACAAATTATTATTTTTATTCTTATTATTATTAAAATTACTTATTATAAAGATATTTCTAAGACCGAATTTAAAATAATTTTTAAATTTAAGTTTTATTAGATCCTGTAAAATATTTTCTATCATTTTTTTCATATGAATGGTCCTACTGATACTAGATTATACACACACAAATACACATACAAGTACATACAAAAACATATAAATGCAGATACAAATAGCGGAGAAATATGGAAAATTTTTCAATTTTCAACACCTTCTAATTAATTAACATTCGCCAAATAACTTTTGTTAGAAAGCAAAAGTTTAATTTCTGGAAAGAATTATTTTATCTTTTACAATTTGCAACTTGTTCAATCGTCTTTAAATTTAAAAAAAATTATATGATTGGAAAAGGGTGGAAATTTTTTTTATGCTATCAAATGCTAAATGTTAAAACACCATTAATTTTATTTATGGTATGTCCTGCAAATGTCTCTAAATCTAGAATCAAAGAAATACATGCTCATTCTTTTAACAGAACTATCCACATTTGATACATTATGCAAAAAAAAAAAAAAAAAAAACAGTAATTTAAAAACATATCATTGTTGCAATAAAATATGGGAGTACTTGGAATTCGCGTGCATTGTATAGAGAAAAAGAACATTGTTAGAAGTTGTTCGAGCATAAATGAGTTTGATTTTTTTTTCTTTATTCCTCTTGATAGGTCACATGGAACAAGAGGGAAAATAAAATGGATGCTGAAATGAAAATTAAATTTGAACCTTGAAAGAAAGATTAATGAACGAAATTGCGAAAATGCATTCAGCGAAATTATGAAAAATAAATGGATCGTACAATTATTTTTTTGTTGATGCACATAAGTGTATTCAGTTATTTTATTATTATTTTACCAAATTTTTTCTTTCGCAAGTAACTCAACGCAGAAGCATTGTTAAGAACCAAAGATAGTCTATTCTTAAGCTAGATTAATTAACTTATATTTTTTCAGTTACATTTTGAATTTCACAACAATGGCATATTTCAAAACAGATAGTACATTTCTTATTTTGTTAAAAAAAAGTTTTATATTATATTTAAAATTCTTAAAAGTGATATAAAATGTATGAGTTATTTGCAATATTAAATTTTTGGAAAAATATAATGAACTGATGCCGTAGTATAAAAAATAAAGATAATCTCCTCAAATTTAATTTAAAAAAATATTTTGCAGTAAAAAGATTTTAAAGGCTTCGCAATAAATCTTTTATTTTCTGAATTAGATTTAGAAGATCACTTGAAACATGTTTTCTATCATTAAAAATTAAAATTAAATACATTGAATTTTAGAACATTTAAGTTAACTAAAACTTTTATTCAATATATATGTATATATATATATATATATATATATATATATATATATATAATGAGGTTCTAAATTTTTTTCCTGATAATTTATTTTAAAATTTGAAGCACGTTCTGTCTTTGGATATCAATTTAAAAAAGAAAATTTATGCAACTGATACTGATTGTTTTGACTATATTAAATCAATTTTAAATTCTATCCTTTAGAAAATGATTTTGCCTTTTAAACAGAACTACAGGGGATTTTATGATAGTATTTAAATTAAAGAGACTAGTTGTGGCTAAATTATTTTTTTAATTAAGGGGTATTTAAAATTTTTGAACAAAAATACTTTTTTGGATCAATATTTTGAATGGAAACTTTTTATAAAAGTGAGACGAAATGGTTCTTATTCCTACAATAACGAATTCTTATTTTATTCTTTTTTTTAATTATTTAATTTTTTATGACAAAACAATTGAAAATATGTCAACAAAAATATTCATCAACTATTTTCATCTTATCTCTGTGATAAAGAATTTCTATTTTATTCATTTATTTTTTTTATTTATTTATTTATTTTGTAAAAAGCAATTGAAAATCTGTCTACAAATATATTAATCAACTACTTTCATGAATGCCTTCATAGCAACTTACTTTCAGTAAATAGCCAAATAATTATTTTTTGTACTCACAACTGTCATAATAAAGTTTCTTATTCTGAAATGGAATTATATGTAAAATTAAGTCAATAAAAATAATAGGATTTTGGAAAGTAGATTTATAATTACAATTTTTTTTTCTTTTTTTCCATTCCTACTATTAGTTCACACTCTCCCTATATATATATTTTTCAAATTTTCAATGGTTCATAAAATACTTTTTAGTATCCACTCAAGTTCAAATACACTTTTTTGAACTTGCAGTGGATGACACTTGACGTTAATAATTTTTTTTCAAATATTAATTAATTAATTAAATTTAATTAATTAATTTTAAGTTTTTTTTTAGATTTAAGTTGCATTTATCTAATAATAGATGGCGCCAGATGTAAGAGGAAAATGTCAACTTTATTTGTAAAGGACTGTTCTGCAATATAGTGAAAAAAAGTAGAAATTGACTTAAAATTTTTTTTTTATGTTACTTGTTGCTTCTGTTTTCAAATAAACAATTTAAATTATGTTTTACATCAATATCCAATTTTGAGTAAAATTTTAGCTAATAAAATTTTACTATTGTCATTAAAAAAAGCTTTTTTTGAAAAAGAAACGTATTTTAAATCTTAGCCTCGGTTATATAATATATAGTTTTAATTTTTTTTATTTATTTACTAATGACATAAAAGTTTATTACGCATTATTAATCAACCTAAAAATTTGAAATATTAAAAGATTTTCCGGTTATTATAAAATTTTCTGCTTTTAATTTCGAACAACTATTAATATTCTGATAAGACCACGTTATGATAAAATCCCTTCAAATAAAAATTTAATATTTATTAGTATAAATTTATTTGCTTTTAAATTTTAATCCTCATATAACTTTTTAATTAATTTTAAATAATTAATAACATTAATTATTCAATATCATTAATTTCAAATAAAAACAATATCAGTTAAAGGATAAAAGATAAAACTTGGAACCTAAAATAACGTAATCTTTATAATTGATACCAAATAAAATTAAAAGAAAATTTTTCTTCATAAAAATATTCAATAATAAAACATCCTTATACAAGCTATTTTAATCCTGTTTTACATTATAGTAAAAACAAAACAGAAAATTTCTTGAAGAATTAAAAAATACACATTATTTTTTTTATATCCAGTCTTCATTTTTCAAGATTATTAGACCAATTATTTTTTTAATCCTATTAAATGTCACTCATAATCCTATTATGAATTATTTAGCATTTTTTTCTTCTTTTATTTGTAATATTTAAGCCTTTCAAAGTTGATGGTAATTGAATAGCTTGTCATAACGTGTTGTGTTCAATTAACTTGTTAATCTAATAAACATTTGCTGCGGAAATTGAAGAGCTTCAACATTAAGCTGGGAGTTAAGCGACAGGAAATTAATTGATGCATCAAATATACAAAATAATAATGAAGTTTTCTAACTTAAAAAAAAAAACGATAAATAAATTAAAAAGCTCATTCTTATGTTGCAAAAAAAAACAAAAATTAAGAAGCTAGATATTTAAGTCATATCCGCAAGCATTTATAAAACAAAATTAAGTGCTTTTAAACATGTTATTGTATCACGATACCCTTTTCATTAAATAAATTAATGTAACGGATTTGAAATGAAAACAGGAATTAAAGAAGAATAAAAGTGTCCGCCTCCAAATCTCTTAGTGTGATTAAATATTAAATTATCATGTAATCTTTATTTTTTCATTTTTTGTATTAAATGTAATTGTATCTCTTAGCATATTACATTAATAAAAGGAATTTGAGCTAGTCAGGGTTAATTTGTAGACTGCCCTAATTAAGTCTGCTGGTGCTCTATTTTATTTTCAACATTCGTTTTATCAATAAAAATGATATCGACAGTGTAAATTCCCCAAAGTATATATTAAGCACGGTTTTTTTTTAGTTACAAAATATATAAACTTAAGACCCTCAGTAGTGATTCATTAAGATAATTATCAACAAACAATCGAAATCCGCTCCAATCATAAACCAACTCAACTGGATAAACACTATTAGCTTTCGCAGTGATTCAATTCTCGTCTCAGCTAACATTAACAGAATTTCTTCCTCAGACAATGCTTTACTTCCTGGAGCCTTATTCGTATTTCGTTTACAGTATCGAGATCATACAAAAACTTGAAAATAAATTCCTACGTATGATTACAGATTCGCCTTGGTTTTTCCGAAATGAGGATATCAGACATGCTCTTTCCCTCCCAAGTTTTAAACAATATGTGTATAAAACTACAAAAAAAATTTATAATTCCATTCCAAATATTAATAATTCCGTTTTGAATGATCTAAGCAACTATGTTTACGACATTTCTGATTTTAAAAATCGCAAAAGACCTCACGCTGTTCTGAATATTAGAGAGTTTTTGCATACCGTATTTTGGACGTCCGTTAGCTTTTTCTCTCTAGCGCGCAGGCTCATAGGAAATTGCACATGCGTATCTGTAATAATGTTTCCTTTGAGCATGCGCGCTAGGGAGAAAAAGCTAAAGGACGTCCAAAATACGGTATGCAAAAACTATCTAATATTCATTAACGTTCCGATATCCTCCTTTCCGAATTACCATGCAGTTTCTCCACTGAGTCACAATTTCCTCTCCAATCGTTATTGTTTATTTCTATTGTTTATCTTTTTTATTACGTACTTGAAATTATAATAATAATATTAAAAAAAGAATTATATATATGCAGATTTTTTTTTATTATTAATTAATAAAAATTTCGAATAATTAATTTTTGAATAAATTAATAATGTACTTATATTGCTTTTTTTCTATCTAATCAATGGGCTTAAAGCTTAAGAAATTTCCTTCACACACAAAGCAGGAGATAGAGGTTGCTAAGCAACCAAGGTTCTCCATTAATCTGGCAAATCGTCATCGTCGTGATCAGTATCGTTTACAGTAGCATGATCATTTCTCTCAACCTTTTGTTTGTTGTTGATCTTGATTCCTAAGGCTTATCATTATGATCAATTACACATGCAATTGAACCTGTCGTCTCTGGTCCATATCAACTATTTATATCATTACTCTGTAATTATCTTACTTTACAGTCATAAAGAAACAAATTGAAATTTTTTTCAAGATTTTTTTTTCTAATGCAGCTGCTAAATAGACCGTGATCTTTTATGCCATAAGGGCTGCACAGACGTTACTCACTTTTCATTACCCAGGGGCGCGTGTAGCTTGAAGATAAGCCGCGGACGCGTAGTAAGAATGCCCCCCGCAACGCTCTACGATCCTATTAGGACCGAGATCTACGGTTTAAAGCGGATTCCGAACCACTGCAAACACCCATGGTAACGCCGGGATTTGAACCCGATACCTGTGGTACCGAGCGCCAGAGGGCTAGCCACTCGGACATCAGGCCATTGTTTTTGAAAAAAAGAAGGAACATTCATACATTTCACAATGAGAAACTACATAATTCTACTTTTATATTTTAACTATCAGATCCTACATCACCTCTCAGAAGGCACTTCATATCATAAAAATTGAAAATAAAAAATTATTACCAACATTTCTCGTATGACTTTGAAGTTGAACTTCTTATACCCATGTGCAAAAGAAATAAGTTCAAAAAGAAGTGAAATACTATATTTTCTGAAATGAAACACAAATTTTTTTTCCATTTTCAACTTATGAAATAAAATATATTTTATGGAAAATTATATTTAGCCATTTAATTCAGATCATTTAAATTATTGCACTACTTTGCCCTCAGAATTCTAATTTATTTTTTATATGCGTTAAAAAATAAATTAGAATTAAAATAAATTAAAATTAAATTAATTTTTTTTTTTTTTATTGTTAAAAAATAAATGTTATTTCAGAACATTTGCATGAATAAGGTAAATTGATTTTTTATGAAGTAACTAAGAAGTGAAACTTTTTTAGATTGTTAGGAAACATTGATATTTTTATCCGCTTTTTTATCTTATTATAACAATGTATCTTATTATAACAATAAATGCTTTAAAATTACAACTTTTATTTAATTAAAAAGTAACTTATTATAATTTCTTCGTAACTTATTTTATAAGAACAAGTTATTTCTAGAAAAAAAGACAATAAAAAGCAACCACTTACCAGTTTAACTTGAACAACCACTAACCGGTATAAAATAAAATAAAATGGAATCAAACAAATGATTATTTTTCTCAAATAAATGATTAATTAAAAAAGTCGTCTGCTTTCATTTGTTTAGATGTAATGCAGTTTCAGAATGTTTTATTTAATTTATTTTGAATTTTACTGCAAACGACATACTAATAAAAAACAGACGATTTCTGGAGAATTTTCAAAAGCGTAATTTTACATCAGAGCAGTAGGATTTCAATTTAATTAATTTTTTTGTACATTTTTTTTAATTAAACGCAGGATAAAAAAACATCATACACAAAGTTTGGATTTCTAAGTGTTGTAGTTTTTAAATTGTACTGGAACAAATACACTGAAGTGACAAAAGTCATGGGATACCTCTTAATATCGTGTCGGCCCTCCTTTCGCCCGGAAAGCCAAATTTCTCCGCACAGTTCTAACAGACAAGTCCCTTGTACGTCTCACATTGATTTCTGCGGTTATTTGACGCAGTGTTGCTTGTCTGTTAGAATTTACGACTCTTTGCAGACGTCGCCGGTCTCGGTCGTTAAGTGCAGGCGGTCGACCACTGCGCACTTCCATGGTGGGATGTTATACCTGAAATTTCATACTCTCGGCACACTCTTGACACAGTGGATCTGGAAATGTTGAATTCCCTAACGATTTCCGAAATGGCATGACCCATGCGTCTAGCTCCAACTAACATTCCGCGTTCAAAGTCTGTTAATTCCCGTCGTGCGGTCATCATCACGTCAAAACCTCTTCACATGAATAACTTGAACAGAAATGAAAGCTCTGCGAAAGCACTGCGCATTTATACCTGTTCTACGCGATGCTACTGCCATCTGAAAATTTGCATATTGCTATCCCATGACTTTTGTCACTTCAGTGTATACATACTCAGGCACATAAAAGTTCCCTTTTATATAATAGATTAAAATAAATTATTCTCCAATACCAAGTAATAATAGACATCGTACCAGAGTTTTAAAAAAAATTTTGCTTAGGCAATTTGCATAATTATCCCATCTTAGATTGCTAAAAATAAAATCATTGAAGTCAGTAAACGAATAAATTTCAATATTTCATTCATTTTTTCTTGATAATTTTTTTTACTTTCTTATTCTACATAATTCGGTAATGGTCTATAGTTTTCTAATTTTTTTTTTTTTTTTGTCTGGAGCATTGATTTTTTTTTTTTTTTTTTTTTTTTTTTTGTCTTTATTTGAACTAGTTTTTCAAATTTGCATGTTTCCCCACTGAGGGCGCTGCGACGGTATTCAGCGTATCTGGCATGTCCACTTTAATATAGATGCATCTACCGATTATGGTCTCTGTCTTCGATAAAAGGACGTTTTATTTTGATTTCTTACAGAATTGTTTTAATTAATTTTATAACCTAACCTTCAATGAAGGCAAAAAAAAAAATCCAAAACTTTGGCATTAAATATATCGATCAATTTTTGTATCTCAAAGTGAAACATTTCTGTTACACTTCATAGGATTAGTGTATTTTTTTTTTACTAAATATAACCATAGAAAACAAAGGGGAAAGTAAAAAAAGTTAGGATTTTTACTTTGTCTAATATTGAATTCTCAAATATAAAAATGCCATAACAAGTATATAAACATCACATTTGAAACAATTTTGTAGCTATAAGTATCTGTTTATGACTAGCTCTTGTGAAAATAAAGGTCCGTTACCGATTTTAGGTTACACTCTGTGTATATATATATATATTCATAGGATATATATATATATATATATATATATATATATATATATATATATATATATATACACATGTACGAGCATACATTTGTACATAAATAATATATATGTTTTTCCGTATATTCCAAAGTACTATGTGTACTACAGCTATACGATTCATTGCATTTGCATATGTATAAATGAATATACATGTGGACACACACTCCTCCATGAGAAGGAGAATTCCCTCATCCCTAGATATATATGCTTATATTCATAAATATATGACTACATTTTTTCATTCGTGTAGATATATATAATATATGCACACCTGTGTACGTTTTAAAATTAGCATATTAAATATACAAATGTTTATGTATTAAATACACTACAACTCCATACATACTCCACTACCGATCACGTTCCATAATATGCGAGGGATAATTTCGTGTTTCTGATTCCCTCCAAATGTACACACTTTTAGAATCACCTGTAATATTAAACCACGATTGATCAGTATAGAGAACATGGGACCAATGGTGTTCATTCTAGTTCTGATGTTCTTTGCATCAATTAAAGCGATCCTTCTTCTGTTGTGAAGACAGTGAAAGGCATATCTTTATCTTTCTGGCATAAAGTCCCATTTCATTAAGCCTTCTGTGTACCATTTACCGTGATACAGTAGTTCAGATGGCGGCTGCAAGCTCTGAACTTAATTGAAGAGCCGTAGACTTTCTGTTACAACGGGCAGTTATTGCTAGAAATCGATCTTCAAAGCAATTATTATTTGTTTACGACCTTACCCAGGCCTTCTTATAAGAGTTCTATCGTTATGAAATTATTTTCAGAACATAGAGGCTGTATGTTTTGAAGTATTCAGACATCTGGTTGCTTCCGTGATTGGCTGGCTGCCTTGCTTTTAAACGGCCTATGAGTCACCAAATTCTTCTAACAAAGTCAGTCAAATACAGAAACCGTAAAACTAAGTCATGCCTACTAGTAGTTGACTCCCTCCTAAAACTAAGTAAATTAATTAAGTAAATTAAGTTGACTAGTAAAACTAAGTGAACTAATTACACTTTCCTTCTTTCCCTCTTTGTATGCTCTACTTCACTCGTACATGATGGAATTCATATTTTTTCTTCCCCATTGATCATAAATCATGTTTATTCATTATTATATTGTATAATTTTGATTCCTCTTCTGGATTCAGAATTATACAATATAATAATGAAAATTAATTGAATTTTAATTCTTTGAAAAATAATTGATTGATATTCTATAAAATATTAATTATTTCAATTATTTGGAAAAATAGTTGAATTTCTTGATCAATTTGATTTGGACGGATTTTATGTAACCAAATTAAATTGTGTGAACAGATAGCTTCAGATAGATAGCTTCTACCATTCGATTGCGTACATCTAGCATCTTCCAAATATATGATACTTTTCCTTGACACCCATGAACCTCATCTGTTTCTGTCGAAAACCCCGAACTATTATGTCATGAACGTCCATGATAGCTTTTCCATAAATCCTGTTTTCTTTTATCTACGGACATGATGAATTGCAAGTAAATGTTATGAATAAATCAGGGCGACCTGTTTTCTTGCATACGTCATAGCATCTTGTGTGTACTCGCACATGTGTCGTGAATTTCCCATGTAAGTTGAAGACAAAATCACGAGTCTTCCAATATCGTTAACGCTGCCGTCATTCATGATTGCGCTTCTCAAAGGAATTTATGTTTCTCTAACGCAATTCCTTTTGGTTCTGTGGTATGAATATTATTCATTTTGCCTCTATTTTTAAGTATATATCAACGAAAAACTGTTCAAATAAATCATGGGGAATTGTAATATGATTGTATACCTCATTATCTCTGATCATTATGCGATATGCATGAAATTCCTTCGAAATTATTATTATTTATTTTTTATTTATTTATTTATTATTTTATTTTTTTTTGCGTCTGTATTTGAGTTTTCTAGTTTCAAATTGAAATGGTATCCATTTTCTCCTCTCACAAAAATTAACGGATATTGAAATGTATCGTAAGAATGATGTGTTGAAATCAGTCTCTTGTAACCTCTCAGCCTATACTAGATCTATAACGGCTTCAAAAAAGGGTGACTTTCAGGTTCCTGAAAACCCTTTAATTTGAATTTATGAACATCATAAATAATTTAATTCACAAGTGCAGTTCACTCCAAGGACGAGGATTTTCTGAGATATCGAATCTACAATGAATCAAATGCTCCGGTCTGCGGCAGACCTTAATTATCACACGGAGTGATACAGGAAACCACAAGGAGCTTACTTTGTAAGCAGGCGCAATATTAGACCTGTTCAATCACTTTCAGACAAAAAAGAGAAAAACACTTCTTGTCGACTCGTCGCAGAACTTTCTCTCTTCTTCCTTCCTTTAAGAAAATCCATCAAGATTGAGGGGGTCAGATTATCTCACTTCTATCTCACTCCAAGGTCTCACTCCAGATTATCTCACTCCAAGGTCTATTTACCCATCATCATGCAACTTATTGGGTAGTCCATATCCCGTCTGTAATTGTTTTGACCTGTGAAGGTTAGACAGACAATCGCTAATTTTATGATGTCTCATTATCCATGACACTGATTATCTGCAGTCAGATTCGACTGACAGGTTGTTCTCATTAATACAAAACACTAATTTTATATAATTTTTTTATACAACGCTGTTTATCTGTTGTCAACTTTGAGTGATGGGTTGTTATTATGCACTTATTAAAGAATATACATTCATTCCTCTGGGTCAGAAATGCTATATCACTTCAAATGGAAAAACTCCACACTCTCCTTCGTTGAATAATTATAACACGACTTGTGTATTCGCCGTTCATTATTACAAAGGCAATTTGATTGTTTTAAGGTGAATTAATTCTACTTTCGTTCTTCAATTGGTCTGGTTCAAATCATAACTTTATACTCATTTGATGTTGTTCGATCCAGTGCTACCTTGAATATCTTATTGTGTAGTGTCTACAGATCTTCAATAATTTCCTTCTAATCCACTTGCACATTTACGCAATGTTGAGCACCTTTCGTTTGTCGGTCGCCAATAAAATGCGCACAAAAATTTATGAAATTCGTTTTAACAATGGTAACAAAAGATTCCACTTTATGCGATAGACTCGTCCTTAATTGAAACGTTTAAAGAATTCATATTCTTCACTGCTCATGGAAATAGTACCAAATGAAGTCAAATTATATCAGTTGAAAGCAAGCTTTGTATATCTATGTCTTGTAGAAAATGTTTTGATTCCGGAGTTTTACTTTCCATGTAAAGAAATAATTCTGGTAGGGACACTTCTAATGAGGCTAATCGAATTTTTCCACCCATGGAACACATTCCTGGTATTTTTCTACTAAATTCCTTGGCACTGCAGAACTGACATACGTGATCCATTTCACCAATGACAGCTTTTATTTTTGCTTATTATACTCTTTAGAGGGGTTATAATTGAATGCCTCTCCTGCAAAACTGTATTCTCTACTTCTCCTGCTATGCATTTATCATACCCTAGTGTTTTGTTCATACTCTTGCTGTTGTCTTTCACGAAATTTACTCATTGTAACTCTACTTTCTACTTACTTCTTCTTATAATTGTACTTAGTGTCTCACTCATTGTAACTCTACTACTTAGTTCTTTTCGTAATCTTGTTTTATCAGCAGTTTCTCTTTGTCGATTCGCTGAGTGCCTTGACTGATACTCTTCTCTAAATTCTTTTCGCAACTCATCTGTTAAGTTTTTTGTCAATCTATTCATTGTCTTTAAGTTAAACAGGCTTCTCACTCTTCGTCTGTTTCATTTCTTCACTGTTCTTTCAATCTCCTTCATTTCAATTCACCACTGGCAAGATTTGCTCCTCTTTTAGGTTTCATTATCTTGTTAAATGTTACTTAACATGATTCTAATGAAAATTCCATTTAAGGATGATGGTTATCAATTACAAATAAAATCAGGATAAAAAATTGATAATAAAATTTGGCTATAGCTCCCATAAGTCATATGCCAAATTACATTGTGTATTCTGGCGCTAATATACGTTGTGGTTAATTTTTGTAATATTGGTAATTAAATGTAAAGCATACAATTAGCTTACTTCTGTTTATTTTTAAAATATATATATTGAATTATTTAAAAATTAAAAATCCCCCCCCAGACAAAAAAAATATATATATATAATTTTGTAATATTTTATGGTCACCAAAATAAACACACACAAACACAATGGCAAAAACACAAAAAAAAACTTTAATATTTTATTCACGGAATTTTTTTTTGTCCATGCACTCAAGCCATTCTTAACAAATACAGAAATAAAAAGTATCAATAAATCCTATTCGGGCAATAAAATATATTTACCGGTTATTGTTCAAAACTATAAAAAGAAATAGATTAAATAAAAAATAGAAAAAAAAGTTATAGAATTCCTAACTATTTCATAAAATTACGTGAAAGAAATTAAAAAAATAAACTACTAAAAATGTTTAAAGTGGTTAGACAAAATGGTCCACTCTCCCCAAAACATTACTCATATATATTATGGGTAGTAAAAGGAATACATATTAGTTAATATACAATCCTGTTTCCAAAATTAGATTTATAACACTTTTCAGATTGAACAAATTATATTATAGCCCATTGAACTAAACTCATCTGAACATAGAAAATTCAACTGAGATAAATATTGCAGTCCAGAGAAAAAAAAGCAAATGGTTATTGGTGATTGTGCTAAAACATCATTCCTAATAGCCAAATACACAATTTCTTTAACTGCTTTTCACAAAAGTCTGCAACAATTTCGTTTCGAAATACTAGATGAATTTATACACTAGCAATCTTTTCCATGATAAATGTATCTATTTTAGTAACAAATTTAAACTTCCTCGAAAAGTTTCGTGTTGCCACACCGTCGGAAATAATTCTCGTTAGTTACTCAAAAGTAAATTTTTTTGTATGCCGTGTGGACGGTAATGAACGTGTGGACGGTAATGAAACTTTACGGGAAACTTTTCATTAACTGAAGGCCTCAGAAATCCCGGCGTTTGATTTTTCTGGGTGTAAATGAAACTTCCTAAAGCGAATAATTAAACTTTTTCATTGCAAAAGTTCTACTAAGCCGAAATTACAGTTTTCTAAATAGGGCTCTTTTCCTTAACAATAGAAAGAGTAAATCCTATGTGATAAATGGATACAAATATTAATTAGTAGTAATTAATCAAAACGGAATTTTTAATTGCTTGGAAAAATAATATTTCACTTGTGAAATTGAATTATTATTTTTAAATATGAGGTTAAAATTAATTTCTGATACTATTACATTGTAACATAACTATTTCGTACTTTGACATAATATTTTAATGTGTCGTTAATGTTATGATTAGAAATTCTGACATCAATATTTCGCGCTATTAATGATTATAATATTATCATTAACAATTTGTGTCATAAATAATTCATATCATTAAATTATAATTAATTCGTGTCATTAATTATAATAATCGTGTCATAAATAATTCATATCGTTAATTAATAATTAATTAATATTATAATTAATTCGTGTTTTTAATTATAATAATCGTGTCATTAATAATAATCACCCATCATTAATATTGATTAATAATGTATGTCATTGTGTACGGACGATTCGTGTTATTAAGTTATTTATTAATTAGTGTCATTTGTGTGTTATAATTAATCCGTGTCGGCAATTAGGATTCATATCATTAATTAATTAATAATTAATTATTACTGTGTAACACAAATAGACTGTATGGTTCCTGTGTTTTAGAAAATGAATTTTAAATTATTATCCAGTTAGATTAGCTTTTGCCTGTTGGAAACTTAAAGAAATGTTGCAAAAAAATTAAAAGAAAATTCAGTTTGTGTTCGAATTTCGAACACAAACTTAATGAGAGAGGTCGAATATGCTGATAGGTGTCGTATGATCGCAAAGGCATGCTGATGCAGCAGTTATTCTTGAGAATTATTTAATTCTTTAAGAACATTAATCTCGGGTGTTTTGATAGTGTAGTTCATATTGTAAATAAGCATGAATAAATATGTTGTCGAAATTTGCCTTTATGTTGTAGTTTTCATCTGTGTAGATTGTAGTGTTTACCTTGAGGGGTTTTAAAAGCAACTGCCCTCATTTGATGTTATGTGGGACAAAATGAAAAAAAAATTGAATCTTGATGTCTCACTGTGAATTCGACGACACTCTTATACACCATGACAAAGCCACCATCGGTTCTCCTCATCATTGAAAATGATACCTACAAAAGACGCCACCAGCAAATACGATTCTGAATCCTTGCTGCACTTCTACTGTTCACGTTACCACTGAATTTTAAAATTGTAATTATTTATATATGCACAATAAATTTTTCTAATAGTTATAAGTTCTTTGTAGTACATGACCAACTAATAAACTAAAATAAATGCTAAATTAATTATCTAATAGTCAGTATTTTTTGATTAATGTATTACATAACTTTAGAAATTTTATTAAAATTATACGCACTTTAAATCCTAAATAGAAATTTTTATTCATTTTAAGTATAGATCTTCAAAGATTTTATAATTTACAATCATAAGTCTCAATTTTGTTTTCTTACATGAGCTTCTCACATTAGACACATTTCTTTTGACTCTTTCTGAACTTTATAATCGATGTTTTTCACTCGATGTAACTACTTATCGTAAATATTTTCATCAGCCTTTATTTTATATATCAAGCTTTGATATGATGTTGCTTGTGTTAATATAAAAAACAGATTTCCTTCATGTTTTAATTTGGTAATGTTCCCAAAAGACGAAAATAAATAAAGTATTTTTTAATCTCTGCGCAAGAATTTATTTGCTGGTTGAACATATGTGATCCTGAGTTCTATTCACGCATGTCATGTACAGCCGAATAACTGTCATTGAAGAAGAAAATTGCCTCCCCGGAAGTCATTTTTAAAGATAATTATCTCGCATGTGCTATAACATATGTAAGAAAACCCAATACTAAATTCCCACCAATCAAATTCTGCGCACAAGAAAATTATATGTGCATATATTATTCTAAGACAAAACAAAGGACACTATGAAAACACATGACTATTTATCAAACGAAATCGTTTTCAACTTAAGGTAATATTTATTTCGAATTTTAATAAATTCACATGGTTAGCACTTATTTTTTAATATACAAATATCTTTAAATATCAAAACCCATAAACATCTTACGGCTCAGTAGGTACCAAATAATATTTCCACAAAAAAATCCAAATTTCTGAATATAATTCATGAGAATTAAGGCTTTTAATAAAATATTTTGAATTCTTTTCTGTAAGTACACAAACGAAATTTGAAAGTTACATTTAAAAACAGTTTTTTCCTTTTATAGGAAATATAAAAATGATCTGTAATAAAACATTCATCTCTAAATATTTGCAGAAATATTTTAATGTGTTACAAAAAAGTGATTCTCATAATTAAACGTAAGGACCATTAATGTATTTTATGGATATGGGCATGATCAAATATGTTTCTAACATACTCAGAGAACGTAATAAATTTCTACTCCATCGGCGATTTCGCCTTTAAGTACTAAATAGGGAAACTTAAATGTTTGACTAAGCCTCTTAATCACGTTATCTCTCTTCTTTGTTTTTCCCTTTTTAAGGCAATCTGGCATTGCCTAATCGTGTTTGCTCAGGTCCAAAACTTTAACGATGGAAAATATTTTCCATTTGGTTTGTCTTCTTTTACTAATTAAGCACCCCATTGCCTTTATTAAAGCTTATTTACAAGCTTTCGAATGAAATGCTTGTTTAAATAGCGAATAAAAGTTTTTTTTCTCTTAAGTTTGTGTGTGTCTACTAAAGAGATTTGGTTTGAAACATTTTCTGATAGTTAAGATAGAGGATTAAATATTCAATTCTGTGAGATTTTTTTTTTCTGTGTTCTTAATGCATTTAATAACAAAGAAATAATTTTAGTCTTCTGACAAAACAAAATGTGGAAAAAAACGAAGTTACTGAACTTTTGCAGTTCGGACCATAAAATATAAATGAATATCCTTTCAAGCGAAATCTTTTTCTTTTGAATCTTTTATGGCTAACAAAATGTTTGTTGTTTCTTCTCAAGAAAAGTTTTGTAATCTTATATTCAGTATTTTATTCATATTCATTGAAAACCATTTTAACTTAAAAAGAAATGAACAACTCTTTGAAAAATAAAAAATTGTGCTATAATTCATATACACTGAAGTGACAAAAGTCATGGGATAGCAATATGCAAATTTTCAGATGGCAGCAGCATTTGCGTAGAACAGGTATAAATGCGCAGTGCTTTCGCAGAGCTTTCATTTCTGTTCAAGTTATTCATGTGAAGAGGTTTTGACGTGATGATGACCGCACGACGTGAATTAACAGACTTTGAATGCGGAATGTTAGTTGGAGCTAGACGCATGGGTCATGCCATTTCGGAAATCGTTAGGGAATTCAACATTCCCAGATCCACTGTGTCAAGAGTGTGCCGAGAGTAGGAAATTTCAGGCATAACATCCCACCATGGACAGCGCAGTGGTCGACCGCCTGCACTTAACGACCGAGACCGGCGACGTCTGCAAAGAGTCGTAAAGTCTAACAGACAAGCAATACTGCGTCAAATAACCGTAGAAATCAATGTGGGACGTACAAGGGACTTGTCTGTTAGAACTGTGCGGAGAAATTTGGCTTTCTTGGGCTATTCCAGCAGAAGACCGACTCGAGTGCCTTTACTGACAGAACGACATCGCTTGCAGCGACTCTCGTGGGCACGTGAGCATATCGGTTGGTCCCTAGATGAATGGTAAACCGTGACCCTGGTCTGATGAGTCACAATTTCAGTTGGTAAGAGCTGATGGTAGGGTTCGAGTGTGGCGCAGACCCCACGAAGCCATGGATCCAAACTGTCAGCAAGGCACTGTTCAAGCTGATGGTGGCTCCGTAATGGTGTGGGCTGTTTTTTCATGGCATGGACTTGGTCCTCTGGTGCGACTGGACCGAACATTGACTAGAAATGCTTATGTTCAGCTACTTGGAGATCACTTGCAGCCATTCATGGACTTCCCAAACAACGATGGGATTTTTATGGATGACAATGCGCCATGTCACCGGGCCACAACTGTTCGCGATTGGTTTGAAGAACATTCTGGATAATTCCAACGGATGATCTGGCCACCTAGATAGCCCGACATGAATCCCATCGAGCATTTATGGGACATCATCGAGAAGTCTGTTCGTGCCCAAAATCCTGCACCATCAACGCTTTCACAATTATGGACGTCTATCGAGACAGCATGGCTCAATATTCCTGCAGAAGACT
This sequence comes from Caerostris darwini, assembly GCA_021605075.1. Taxonomy (NCBI): domain Eukaryota; kingdom Metazoa; phylum Arthropoda; class Arachnida; order Araneae; family Araneidae; genus Caerostris; species Caerostris darwini. Next base: position 31,021 of record BPLQ01009463.1, read on the forward strand.
TCCAACGACTTGTTGAGTCCATGCCACGTCGAGTTGCTGCACTTCGCCGGGCGAAAGGAGGGCTGACACGATGTTAAGAGGTATCCCATGACTTTTGTCATTTCAGTGTAATAATAATATCAAATAAAAAAGTTTTTTCCTTATAAAAAATACATTTAAAATAAAATAACATTACATACTAATTTATATTACATTACATTTCAAATGCCACCAACATATTTGAATGTGAGTCCTTGCTGAATTTTAAAATTTTAATGATAGAAATATTTAAAATAAAGATCTTGACACTAGTTATAAGCTTCTTGTAGTACATGATGAACATATAAACTAAAATAAATTCTTCATTAATGATCTATCAGTATTTTTAGATTAATGTATTATATAACTTTAGAAATTTTATTAAAATTATACGCAATATAAATATTAAATAGAAATTTTTATTTATTTTATGTATAGATCTTCAAATGTATTATAACTTGCAATCATCAGACTCAGATTTGATTTCCCATATTAGCATACAGTCACATTTATTTTGGCTCTTTCTGAACTCTTAATTCGATATTTTACCCTTAACATAATTCTTATGAAACTTTATCAGCTTGTATTTGATAAATTAAGCTTTGATTTGATGTTACTTGTATTAAACTCTGAGTAAAAAATCAATTGTTTGTTGAATATCAGTGAGCCTGAGTTCCAATCACGTATGTCATGTACAGCCGACAAAGTTTCTTTGAGGAAGAAAATTGCCTTCCGGGAAGTCATTTTAAAAGATAATTATTTCGTTTGTTCCAAACGTATGCGAGAAAAGTCGAAACTGAATTCCCACCAACTAGATTCTGTACACAAAGAAAATTGTTCGTGAATATACTATTCTGAGAAAAACGGAAAGCACTATGAAAAAACACAACTATTTATCAAAACGAAATCTTTTTACTTGAAGGCAATCTTCATTTCAAATTTTATTAAATTCCCTTTTTTTTACATTTATCTTTATAATATACAAATATCTTTAAATCCCAAACTCATAATCCTTTTACTATACTGTAGGTAATAATATGTCCTCAAAAAATCCAAATTTCTGAATAGAATAATTGGAAATTAAAGCTTCCAATGAAGAATTTTCTATAAGAACGAAATCTAAACTTGAAAATTACATTAAAAAATATTTCTTTTTATAGGATATATAAAAAAAGATATGCAATAAATATTCATCTTTAAATATTTGCAGAAATATTCTAATTTGTTAAAAAAAGTGATTATCCTAATTAAACATAAGAACACGTTTAATAAACTCTATACATGCGGGCACGATCAAATATGTTTCTAACATACTCAGAGAACTTAATAAAATTCTACTCCATCGGCGATTTCGCCTTTAAGTACCCAATAGGGAAACTTAAATGTTTGCCTAAGCCTCTTAATCACGTTATCTCCCTTCTTTGTTTTTCCCTTTTTAAGGCAACCTGGCATTGTCTAATCGCGTTTGCTCAGGTCCAAAACTTTAACGATGGAAAATATTTTCCATGTGGTTTGTCTTCTTTTACTAATTAAGCACCCCATTGCCTTTAGTAAAGCTTATTTACGAGCTTTCGAATGAAATGCTTGTTTAAATATCGAAAAGTTTTTTTTTCTTTTAAGTTTGTGTGTGTCTACTAAAGAGATTTGGTTTGAAACATTTTCTGATAGTTAGGATAGAGGATTAAATATTCAGCACGGGGAGTTTTTTTTGCCTGGTTTCACAATGCTTTTACTAATAAAGAAGTAATTTTGGTGTTCTTACTAAAAAACATGTAAAAAGAAGAAGTTTCTGAAGTTTTACAGTTCAGAACATAAAATATAAATGATTATCCTTTTTTGAGCGTCATCTTTTTTTTTTTTTTTTTTTTTTTGTGGAAATTTAACTTTTGAATCTTTTATAACTAACAAAAAGTTTGTTGTTTCTTCTCAGGAAAAGTTTTATAATCATATGTTCAATATTTTATTAATACGCTAGTTTAACAGTTTAAACTTAAAAAGAAATACATTTTTTTAAAAAGATGAAATGTGCTGTAATTTATTTAATGATAATATGAAATAAAAAAGAATATTTCTTTAAACAAAATAAGCTGAAAATAAAAGAACATTTCAGGGTTATATATAGTATATTATATTATATGTACAGTCTAGCATACTATTATTAAATAGAACTACATAAAAGGATTCCCATTACATAATAAAACTGATCAATGCATAGCGTGTAGGAGGCTTCAGTTGAACAAAAAAGAAAATTATTAAAAAATAAAACAAACTATAGAATTCTAAGCTATTTTGTGAAATCAAGTGAAAGAAAAAAATAAACCAAAAAGAAACGTCGAAAGTGGTCAGGACATCACTGACCCAATCTCCTCAAATTATTACCTACAAATTTTATGAGTAATAAAAAGAAGACATGGAAGAAGTTTCCAAAATTAGATTTATAACACTTTTCAGATTGAGCAAATTATATTGTGAATCATTGAACTAAACTTATCTGAAGATAAAAAATTCAGTTGAAATACATCTTGGTGTTCAGAGAAAAAAAATGGTTATTGGTGATGGTTCTAAAACATCATTTAATAAAAGCCAAATACACATTTCTCTTAATTGCTTTTTACAAGTCTGCAACAATTTCGTTGGGAAATGCTAAATGGATTTATAAGCTAGCAATCTTTTACAGGATAAATGTATCTATTTAAGTAACACATTTAAACTTCCTAGAAAAGTTTCGTGTTGCCACATCGTCGGAAATAATTCTCGTTAGTTTCTCAAAAGTAAACTTTTTTTTATATGTCGTCTACTGTTGATAGTAATGAAACTTTACTGGAAATTTTTCATTAACTGAAGGCCTCAGAAATCCCTGCTTTTGAGAGTTCTAAGTGTAAATGAAACTTCCCAAAGTAAATAATTATTTTTTTTTTATTGTAAAAGTTCTACTGAGCCGTAATTAAAGACTTCTAAATAGGACTCTTTTCACTAACAAGAGAAGGTATATGTCCTATGTGATAAATGGATACAAATAATAATTAGTAATAATTAATCAAAACAGAATTTTTAATTACTTGGGAAAAAATATTTCACGTGTGAAACTGAATGTAACAAATATAAATATAAAAATTATTTTTAAATATGAAGTTTAAAATTAATTTCTGATACTATTACATTGTAACAAAAATATTTCATACAATGACCTAATATTTTTTAGTTACTTTAGTTATTTATTTTTTTACGTAGGATTCGTGTCATTAATTGATATTATAATTCATGACATTATAATTGTGACATTAATTAATAGTGTAATTCGTCATTATTAATTATAATAATATATTCCTGTCATTAATTATAGTAATCGTGGCATTAATAAAAATAATTTATCATTGATATTAATTAATCATTAATGCCATTTGGTACGTAGGATTTGCGTCATTAAATATTGAGTTATTTTTTAATGTTTGTCATTAATAATAATTTATTAATTCGAATGTAGTTCATTAATTTATGTATCATAATTAATTCGTGTCAGTAATTAGGATTCATGTCATTAATTAATTAATATTTAATTATTACAGTGTAACACAAATTGACGGTAGAGTTCCTGTGTTTAAAGAAAGGAATTATAAATTATGTCCAGTTCAATTAGTTATTGCCTGTTCGCAACTTAAAGAAATTTTGGCAAAAATTTAAAGCAAGTTCGTTTTGCGTTCGAATTTCGAGGAGAGAGATATCGAAGTGCGATGTGATTGCAAAGCCATCCTGATATAGCAGGTAGTCTTAAGAATTGTTTAATTCGTTGAAAACATTCGTCGCAGGTGTTTTGTTAGACTAGTTCATGTTGTAAATAAACATGAATCGATATGTTGTTGACATTTAACGTTTGTTCTGCAGTTTCTTTACTGTGACGATGGTAGTGTTTATTTGGATAGCTTTTAAAAGCAACTGTCGTGTCATTTGGTGTCATAGAGGTGAAAATGAAAATAAATATCATCATGATGTTTAATGGAGATGCGACACGCATATATAGCATGACTGAGCCACCATCGGTTCTCCTCATCAATTGAAAATATTATCTACATGTGACGCCACCAGCGGATACTAATTTGAATCCTTGCTATACGTTTGTCCCTCACGTTACCACTGAATTTTATAATTTTAATTATTAATATATCCACAGTAAAAAATTTTACACTAGTTATTAGCTCCTTGTAGTACCTGACCATCTTATAAACTAAAATAAATGCTAAATTAATGATCTAACAGTCAGTTATTTTATATTAATGTATTACATAACTTTAGAAATTTTATTAAAATTATATGCAATATACACTCAAGAGCCAAAACATTATGACCACCTGTCAATAACGAGTTGGCCCACCTTTGGCGCGCAACACAACTTCAACCCGCCTTGGCATGGATTAATACCACCACTTAATACCAGTTAAATACCACTTCCACCTGATCACGTGCCTTCCACGTCATCCAAGCGAGTTCATTGCAAAATGTAGGGGTGGTCATAATGTTTTGGCTCTTGAGTGTAAATCGTAAAACAATTTTTATTTTTATTTTTATTTTATTTTTTTTTATTTATTATTATCTTCAAATCTATCTTAATTTACAATCATAAGACTCAATTTCGATGTCTCACATTAGCCTCTAGACACATTTATTTTAGCTTTTTTTTAACTTTGTATACGAAGTTTTTCACCCATTATAACTACTCATATTTTCATCAGCTTTTATTTGTTATATCAAATTTTGATTTGTTGTTATTTGTGTTAATATAAAAGCTAGATGTTCATGTTTTGCGTAGGTAGTGTTGCCAAAAGTCGAAAAGAAATAACGTTTTTTTTTATTCTGGGTAAGAAATTATTTGTTTGAACCTGAGTTCCATTCACGCATGTCATGTACAGGCGTCCAACTGGCTTTGAGGAAGAAAATTACCTTCACGGATGTCATTTTTAAAGATAATTATCCCGCTTGTTCCTAACGTATGTGAAAAAAATCGAAACAAACGTTAAAAAGGGTGTTACGTTATCATCAGACTTAATTTTCCACAAAAATATCCAGGCACATTTATTTTGGCTCTTTCTGAACTTTATAGTCGATGTTTTTCACTCCCCATAAGTACTTATGTTTTCATCAGCTTTTATTTGATATATCAAGTTTTTATTTGTTGTTATTTGTGTTAATATAAAAGAGATGAGAGATGTCTTTCCTGTTTTGAGTTGGTATTGTAGCCAAGGGACGAGAAGAAATAAAGTGGGTTTTAAGCTCTGCATAAAAAAATTATTTGTTTGTTGAACATCCGTTTGCTTGAGTTCCATACACGTATGTTATGTACAGGTCGCCAACTGGCATTGAGGAAGAAAATTGCCTTCCGGGAAGTCATTTTAGAAGGTAATTATCTGTCCTGTTCCTAACGTACTATATATGAGAAAACCCAATACTAAACTCCCACCAACCAGATTATCTACGCAAGAAAATTAATTTTTTATATATTATTCTGAGAAACAGCAAAAGGACATTATGAAAACACATAACCATTTTTCGAACGAAATCGATTTCATCTCAAGGCAATCTTTATTTCGAATTTTATTAAATATTTCGAATTTTATTAAATTTGCATTTTTTCCATTTATTTTTTTATGTAAAAATGCCTTTAAATAACCTAGCACATAAAGCTTTTAAAAAACAGTAGATTCCAAATAATATTTCCACAAAAATTCCAAATTTCTGAATAGAATATCTGGGAATTATAGCTTTTAATAAAATATGTATTATGAATTCTTTTCTATAAAAAAGTAAACGAAAATTTGAAAGATAAAAAATATTTTCTTTTATAGGTAATATAAAAGATTATCTGAAATAAAACATTCATCTATAAATATTTGCAGAATATAAATTTTACTATAATGTGTTAAAAAAAAGTGATTCATAAGGATACTTAATGAATTCTATGCATATATACACGATCAAATATGTTTCCAACATACTCAGAAACCTTAATAAATTTCTACTCCATCGGTGATGTCGCCTTTAAGTACTAAACAGGGAAACTTAAATGTTTGTCTAAGCCTCTTAATCACGTTATCTCTCTTCTTTGTTTTTCCCTTTTTAAGGCAATCTGACATTGTCTAATTGCGTTTGCTTTTGTTCAAAACTCTTATGATGGAAAATATTTTCCACGCGGTTTTCTTTCCTTTACTAATTAAGCACCCCATTGCCTTCAGTAAAGCTTATTTACAAGCCTTCGAATGAAATGCTTGTTTAAATAGCGAAAAGTTGTTTTTTTTCTTTTAAGTTTGTGTGTGTCTACTAAAGAGATTTGGTTTGAAACATTTTCTGATAGTTACGTTAGAGGATTAAATCTTCAGTGAAGGTTTTTTTTTTTGCTGGTTTCTTAATGCATTTACTAACAAAGAAGTAATTTTGATGTTCTTACAAAAAAATAGTACAGTTCGGAACATAAAATATAAGTGAATATCCTTTTAGAGCGAAATCTTTTTCTTTACTGTTTCTGTAGAAATTTAAGAGGGCATCTTTTATGACTTCTCAGGAAATCATAAAAGATGACCTTTTATCTTCTTCTCAGGAAAAGTTTTGTAATCTATTCAATATTTTATTAATACGTTTTGAAAAAGAATTTAACTTAAAAAGAATTGATTCTTTTGAAAAAGATAAAATGTTTTTTAATTTATATCAAATGATATTAATAAAATTTTTTTTTTATATAGAATGCGTTTAAAATAAAATGATAATTCATGGTAACTTATATTACATTACTTTACTGACGCCAAAAACAGATTTGAATTTGAATCCTTGCTGCATTCTTGCTATGGCCGTTTACCTGAATCTTAAAATTTTAATTATTGAAATATTTAAAATAAAGTCCTTTACACTATTTATAAGCCCCGTCTTGTACATGACCAACATTTAAATTAAAATAAAAGCTAAATTAACGATCTATCAGTATTTTTAAGATTAATGTATTGATAGTATATTAATAATTTTGCAAGAAATTTTATTAAAATTATACGCAATACAAATCCTAAATAGAAATTTTTATTTATTTTAAGTATAGATCTTCAAAGTATAATAATTTAAAATCATGAGACTCAATTTTGATTTCCCACATTAGCATCCATTTAATTTGGCTGTTCTTGTTAGTCAGTGTTTTTCATTCGACCTAATTACTTATCATATTTATTAGTTTTTATTTGATATATCACGTTTTGATTTAATATTGCCTGTGTTAATATAAAAGAGAGATGTCTTTCATGTTTTGATGGTTGGTAGTTTTACCAAAATACGAAAAGAAATAAGGTGTATTTAGACTCTGAGTAAAAATTAATTGTTTGTTGAACATCAGTGAGCCTGAGTTCCAATCACGTATGTCATATACAGCTGGCCAATTGGCTTTGAGGAAGAAAATTGCCTTCTGGGAGATAATTTTAAAAGATAATTATCTCGTTTGTTCCTAACGTAAGTGAGAAAAGTCGAAACTGAACTCCCACCAATCAGATTCATATACGCTAGAAAATTATTTGTATATATATTATCCAGATTAAAAACAAAGGGCATTATGAAAACGCATAGCTATTTATCGGAAGAAATAGTGCCTTTTCCATCTCAAGGCAATATTTATTTCTTTTTTTTTTAAATTCACATTTTTTGCACTTCTCTTTTTTATATACAAACAATTTAAATCCCAAACCCATAAACTTTTCACAACACAGTGGGTTCTAAATACTATTTCCTCAAAAAATCCAAATTTCTAAACAGAATAGCTGAGAATTAAAGTTTTTATTAAAATATTTTCTATAGAAACGCAAACGAAATTTCAAAGTTACATTAAAAAATTATTTCCTTTCATAGGAAATATAAAGATTATCTGAAATAATAAACATTCATCTTTAAATATTTGCAGACACATTTTAATGTGTTAAAAAAGTATTTGTGTGTAAAAAAATTGTTCCTAATTAAACTTAAGGATATTTGATGAATTCTACATATAGGCACGATGTGTATCAAATGTGTTTCTAACATACTCAGAGAACTCAATAAATTTCTACTCCATCGGCGATTTCGTATTTAAGTACTGAATAGGGAAACTTAAATGTTTGCCTAAGCCTCTTAATTACATTATCTCCCTTCTTGGTTTTTGTTTTTTTCCTTTTTTAAGGCAATCTGGCATTGTCTAATCGCGTTTGCGTGGGTCCAAAACTTTTACGATGGAAAATATTTTCCACGTGGTTTGTCTCATTTTACTAATTAAGCACCCCGTTGCCTTTAGCAAAGCTTATTTACGAGCTTTCGAATGAAATGCTTGTTTAAATAGCGAAAGGTTTTTTTTTCTTTTAAGTTTGTGTGTGTCTACTAATGAGATTTGGTTTGAAACATTTTCTGATAGTTAGAATAGAGGATTAAATATTCAACACAGTGAGGGTTTTTTCCTGGTTTCTTAATGCTTTTACTAACAAAGAAGTAATTTCAGTGTTCTTATAAAAAAAATGTAAAAAAAGAAGTTACTGAAGTTTTCCAGTTTTGGAACTAAAATATAAAAGATTATCCCTTTTAAACTAAATCTTTTTTTTTTTTCCTGTTTCTGTAGAAATTTAAGTTTTGAACCTTTTATGACTAACTAAAAAGTTTGCTGTTCCTTCTCAGGAAACGTTTTGTAAACTATTCAATATTTTATTAATATGTTTTGAAAAAAAATTTAACTTAAAAAGAAATGAAGAAATGTTTTATAATTTATATCGTAATAATATCATTAAAAAAAGTTTCTTCCTTATGTAAATTACGTTTGAAATAAAATAACATTTCATGGTAACTTATATTACATTACCTTACAGAAGCTGCCAACAAATTTGAATTTGAATACTTGTTGCATGCTTGCTATGCAGTTTACCACTGAATCTTAAATTTTAATTATTGAAATATTTAAAATAAAGATCTTTACACTAGTTATAAGCTCCTTGTAGTACATGACCAACATATAAAATAAAATAAATGCTAAATTAAGGATCTATCAGCATTTTTTGATTAATGTATTACATAACTTTAGAAATTTTATTAAAATTATACGCAATATAAATCCTAAATAGAAATTTTATTTATTTTAAATATAGATATTCAAAGTGTCATAATTTACAATCATCAGACCCATTTTTGGTTTCCCACATTAGCATCCAGGCGCATTTATTTTGGATGTTCTTGTCAGTCGGTGTTTTTCACATGACCTAATTACTTATCATATTTTACTAGATTTTATTTCATATATCACGTTTTGATTTGACGTTGTTAGTGTTAATATAAAAGGGAGATGTCATTCATGTTTTGATGGTTGGTAGTTTTACCAAAAGACGAAGAGGAATAATATGTTTTAAAGCTCTGAGTAACAAAATTAATTGTTTGTTGAACATCAGTGAGCCTGAGTTCCAATCACGTATGTCATGTACAGCCGACCAACTGGTTTTGAGGAAGAAAATTGCCTTCCTTGAAGTCATTTTAAAAGATAATTATCTCGTTTGTTCCTAACGTATGTGGGAAAAATCGTAACTGAAATTCCACCAACCAGATTCTGTACGCAAAGAAAATTATTTGTGTAGATATTATTCTGAGAAAAAATCGAAAACACTATAAATAAACACAATAATTTCTCGAACGAAATCGTTTTCATTTCAAGGCAATATTTATTTTGAATTTTATTAAATTACATTTTTGTTCTATTTTTTAAAAAAAAAAACAAATACTTTTAAATCCCAAACGCATAATATTTTTACAACACAATAGGTTCCAAATAATATTTACTCCAAAAATCGAAATTTCTGAAAAGAATAAACAGGAATTAAAGTTTTTATAAAATATTTTCTATAAAAACGTAAACGAAATTTCAAAGTTACATTAAAAAAATATTTCATTTTAATGTTTTAATATAATATATTTAACATTAAATAAAGCATTCATCTTTAAATATTTGCAGAAATATTCGAAACAGTTATTTTTCTAATTAAACATAAAGACACATTTAAGGAATTCTATAGATACAGGCACTATCAAATATGTTTCTAACATATTCAGAAAACTCAATAAATTTCTCCTCCATTGGCGATTTCGTCTTTAAGTACTAAATAAAGAAACTTAAATGTTTGCCTAAGCCTCTTAATCACGTTATCTGCCTTCTGTGTTTTTTTTTTTCCTTTTTAGGGCAATCTGGCATTGTCTAATCGCGTTTGCTTGGGTCCAAAACTTTTACGATGGAAAATATTCTTCTTTTACTAATTAAGCACCCCATTGCCTTTAGTAAAGTTTATTTACAACCTTTCGAATGAAATGCGTGCTTAAATATCGAATAGAAGTCTTTTGTCTTCTTAAGTTTGTGTGTGTCTACTAAAGAGATTTGGTTTGAAACATTTTCTGATAGTTAGGATAGAGGATTAAATATTCAACACGGTGAGGTTATTTTTGCCTGGTTTCTTAATGCATTTAGTAACAAAGAAATAATTTTCGTGTTCTTACAAAAAAAATATTAAAAAAAAGTCGTTGAAGTCTTACAGTTCGGAACATAAAATATAAATGTTTATCCGTTTTAAGCGAAATCTTTTTTACCTATTTCTATAGAAATTTAAGAAAGAAACACTTATGACAAACAAAAGTGTGTTGTCGCTTCTCATTAAACGTTTTGTCATCTCATATTAATACGCTTTGAAAAATATTTTAACGTTTTAAAGTTTTTGAAAAATGTAAATTGTGGTATAATTTATATCATAATAATATCAAATAGAGAGAGATTTTCTTTATATAAATTCGTTTAAAATAAAATAATATTTCATGGTAACTTGCATTACATTAAATTACAGATTTGAATTTGAATCTCTGCTGCATGCTTGCTACACATACCACTGAATCTTAAAATTTTAATCATTGAAATATCTAAAATAAAGATTTTTAAGCAAATTATAAGGTCCTTGTAGTGAAAGACCAACTTATAAACTAAAATAAGAGCTAAATTAATTATCTATCTTTATTTGTTTATTAATGTATTACATAAATTCAGAAATTTTATTACAATTCTATGCAATATAAATATTAAATTGAAATTTTTATTTATTTTATGTATAGATCTTCAAATTTTCAATCATCAGACTCAATTTCCCACAATAATACCCAAGCACATTTATTTTGTCTTTTCTGAACTTTATAGTAGATGTTTTTCACTCGACATAAGTACTTATATTTTCCTCAGCTTTTATCTGATATATCAAGTTTTTTTATTTGTTGTTATTTGTGTTAATATAAAAGAGAGATGTATTTCATGATTTGAGTAGGTAGTGTTGCCAAAAGTCGAAATGAAATAAGGTGTTTTTTTAGTCCGCCTAAGAAATTATTTGTTCTTCCTGAGTTCCATTAGCGAATGTCATGTACTGCTCGCCAACTGGCATTGAAAAAGAAAATTGCCTTCCGGAAAGTCATTTTAAAAAGATTATTTTACCGCATGGGCCTAACGTATGTAAAAAACCTCATTTATAAACTCCCACCAATCAGATTTTGTGAACAAGAAAATTATTTGAGTACATATTATTCCGCGAAAAAACGGAGAAAAATTTGAAAACTCATAATTATTTATCGAACGAAATAGTTTTCTCATTACAGCAATATAACTTTCAAATTTTATTAAATTCACATTTTTTCCACTTAGTTTTGTTACTATAAAAATTTGTCTAAATCTAATACCAATATTCTTTTTACAACACAGTAGGCTCCAAATAATATTTCCTCAAAAAATTCCAAATTTCTGTATAGAATACCTGGAATTAAAGCTTTTAATAAATTATTTTCTATCAGAACATAAACGAAATTTGAAACTTACATTAAAAAATATTTCCTTTCATAGAAGTTTTAAAAATGATGTGAAATAAAATATTCATTTTTAAATAGTTGCAAAAATATTCTAACGTGTTAAAAAAAAGTAATTTCTCCTAATCAAACGTAAGAACACATTTAATGACTTCTATAGATACGAGCACGATCAAATATGTTTCTAACATACTCAGAGACGTTAATAAATTTCTACTCCATCGGCGATTTCGCCTTTAAGTACTCAATAGGGAAACTTAAATGTTTGCATAAGTCTCTTAATCATGTTATCTCTCTTCTTTGTTTTTCCCTTTTTAAGGCAATCTGGCATTGTCTAATCGCGTTTGCTTGGGTCCAAATCTTTTACGATGGAAAATATTTTCCACGGGGTTTGTCTTCTTTTACTAATTAAGCACCCCATTGCCTTTAGTAAAGCTTATTTACAAGCTTTCGAATGAAATGCTTGTTTAAATAGCGAAAAGTTTTTTTTTCCTTTAAAGTTTGTGGGGGACTGCTAAAGAGATATGGTTTGAAACATTTTCTGATAGTTAGGACAAAGGATTAAATATTCAGCACATTGAGATTTTTTTTTCTGGTTTCTGAAGGCATTTACTAACAAAGAAGTAATTTTGTTCTTACTTAATGTATTACATAAATATTAAAAAAAAAGTCGTTGAAGTTTTACAATTCAGGACATAAAATATAAATATTTATCCGTTTTAAGCGATATCTTTTTTTTTCTATTTCTGTAGAAATTTAAGGGGGAATCTTTTATGATAAACAAAGGTTTTGTTGTTTCTTGTCAGAAAAAGATTTGTAATCTCATATTCAATGTTTTCTAATACGCTTTGAAATATATTTTAACTTTAAAAGAAATCAAGAAGTTTTTGAAAAATGTAAATTGTGCTATGATTTATACCATAATAATATCAAATAAAGGGAATATACGCTTAAAATAAAATAATATTTTATGGTAACTTACATTACATTAAATTACATATTTGAATTTGAATCCTTGCTGCATGCTTGCTACACATACCACTGAATCTTAAAATTTTAATCATTGGAATATTTAAAACAAAGATATTCACACTAGTTGTAAGCTTCTCGTAGCACATGACCAACATATAAACTGAAATAAATGCTAAAGTAAAGATCTCTCAGTATTTGTATATTAATGTATTACATAAATTTAGAAATTTTATTAAAATTATATGCAATATAAATACTAAATTTAAGTTTTTATTTATTTTATGTATATATCTTCAAATTTAGAATCATCAGACTCAATTTCCCACAATAATATCCAGTCACATATATTTTGTCTCTTTCCGAACTTTATAGTCGATGTTTTTCACTCCACATAAGTAATTATGTTTTCATCAGCTTTTATTTGATGTATCAAGTTTTTATTTATTGTTATTTGTGTTAATATAAAAGAAATGAGAAAATTATTTGTCTGTTGAACATCTGTATTATGTTCCGAACAGTAAAACTTCAACAACTTTTTTTTTAATATTTATTTGTAAGAACACCAAAATTACTCCTTTATTAGTAAATGCATTAAGAAACCAGAAAAAAACTTCACTTTGTTGAATATTTAATCCTCTGTCCTAACTATCAGAAAATGTTTCAAACCAAATCTCTGTAGTAGACACACACAAACTTAAGAAAAAAAGACTTTAAATCGCTATTTAAACAAGCATTTCATTCGAAAGCTTGTAAATAAGCTTTACTAAAGGCAATGGGGTGCTTAATTAGTACACATTTGTACACGTATGTTATCTACAGGTCGCCAATCGGTATTGAGAAAGAAAATAATTTTAAAAGGTTATTATCTGTCATGTTCCTAACATATATGAAAAAAACCCAATACTAAACTCCAACCCACCAGATTCTGTACGCAAGAAAATTTTTTGTGTATATATTATTCTGAGAAACTAAAAAAGGACATTCTGAAAACACATAACCATTTTTCGAACGAAATAGATTTCTTCCCAAGGCAATCTTTATATCGAATTTTATTAAATTTACATTTTTTCCACTTATTTTTTTAATGTAAAAATGCCTTTAAATACCTAGCACGTAATCCTTTTAAGAAACTGTAGATTCCAAATAATATTTCCACAAAAATTCCAAAATTTCTGAATAGAATATCTGGGAATTATATCTTTTAATAAAATACGTGTTATGAATTCTTTTCTATAAAAAAGTAAACGAAAATTTGAAAGATGAAAAATATTTTCATTTGTAGGTAATATAAAAGATTATCTGAAATAAAACATTCATATTTAAATATTTGCAGAAATACTATAATGTGTTAAAAAAAGTGATTCCTCTAACTAAACATATGGACACGATCAAATATGTTTCTAACATACTCAGAAAACTTAATAAATTTCTACTCCATCGGCGTTTTCGCCTTTTAGTACTAAATAGAGAAACTTAAATGTTTGCCTAAGCCTCTTAATCACATTATCTCTCTTCTTTGTTTTTCCCTTTTTAAGGCAATCTGGCATTGTCTAATCGCGTTTGCTCTCAGGTCCAAAACTTTTACGATGGAAAATACTTTCCACGTGGTTTGTCTTCTTTTACTAATTAAGCCCCCCATTGCCTTTAGTAAAGCTTATTTACAAGCTTTCGAATGAAATGCTTGTTTAGCTAGCGAATGAAAGTATTTTTTTTTCCTTAAATTTGTGTTGTCTACTAAAGAGATTTGGTTTGAAGCATTTTCTGATAGTTAGGATAGAGGATTAAATCTTCAATACAGTGAGGTGTTTTTTTCTGTTTTCTTAATGCAGTTACTAACAAAGAAGTAATTTTGGAGTTCTTACAAAAATGTAAGAAAAAAGAAGTTACTGAAGTTTTACAGTTTGGAACATAAAATATAAATGATTGTCCTTTTTAAGCGCAATCTTTTTTTTTTCCCTATTTCTGTAGAAATTTAAGGGTGAATCTCTTATGACTAACAAGAAGTTTGTTGTTTCTTCTTAGGGAAAGTTTTGTAATCTATTCAATATTTTATTAATGCGCTTTGAAAAATATTTTAACTTTAAAAGAAATCAAGAAGTTTTCAAAAATGTAAGTTGTCCTATAATTTATACCATAATAATACCAAATGAAGATAAATTTTATTTATATAATATACGTTTAAAATAAAATAATATTTCATGGTAACTTACATTACATTACATTACAGATTTGAATTTGAATGCTTGATGCATGCTTGCTACACATGCTTGACACTGCTTGCTGAATCTTAAAATTTTAAGCATTGAAATATCTAAAATAAAGATTTTTACGCAAATTATAAGCTCCTTGTAGTGCATGGCCAAATTATAAACTAAAATAAGAGTTTAATTAATTATCTTTATTTTTATATTAATGTATTACACAACTTTTGAAATTTTATAAAAATTATACGCCATATAAATCTTAAATAGAAACTTTTATCTATTTTAAGTATAGATCTTCAAAGTATCCTAATTTAAAATCATGAGACTCAATTTTGATTTCCCACATTAGCATCCAGGCGTGTTTTTCAACCGACCAAATTACTTATCAGATTTTATTAGTTTTTATTTGTTATATCCCTTTTTGATTTGATGTTGCTTGTGTTAATATAAAAGGGAGATGTCGTTCATGTTTTGATGATTGGTAGTTTTACCAAAAGACGAAAAGGAATAAGGTGTTTTTAAGCTCTCAGTGAAAGATTAATTGTTTCTTGAACATCAGTGAGCCTGAGTTCCAATCACGTCTGTCATGTGCAGCCGATTAGCAGGCTTTGACGATGAAAATGGCCTTCCGGAAAGTTATTTTTAAAGATAATTATCTCGTTTATTTCTAACGTATGAGAGAAAAATCGAAACTGAACTCTCAGCAACCAGATTCTGTACGCAAAGAAAATTATTCGTGTGAGCCTTCTGAGAAAAAATGGAAAACACTATGAAAAAACCTAAATATTTATCGAACGAAATCTTTTTACCTTAAGGCAATCGTCATTTCTAATTTTATTAAATTCACATTTTTTTACATTTATCTTTTTGGTATACAAACAATTATAAATCCCAAACCCATAATCTTTTTACAACACAGTAAGTTCCAGATAATATGTCCTCAAAAAACTGAAAGTTTCTGAATAAAATACTTAGAAATTATGGCATTGAATAAAACATTTTGAATTCTTTTCTATAAGAAAGTAACAAATTTGAATGTTACATTAAAAAAAATATGTCCTTTTATAGGTAATATAAAAGATTATCTGAAATAAAACATTCATCTTTAAATATTTGCAGAAATATTATAATGTGTTTAAAAGAAAGTGATTCTAATAATTAAACATAAGGATACTTAATGAATTCTATGCATATGGACACGATCAAATATGTTTCTATTATACTCAGAGATCTTAATAAATTTCTACTGCATCAGCGATTTCGCCTTTAAGTACTCAATAAGGAAACTTAAATGTTTGCCCAAGCCTCTTAATCACATTATCTCCCTTCTTTGTTTTTCCCTTTTTAAGGCAATCTGGCATTGTCTAATCGCGTTTGCTAAGGACTAAAACTTTTACAATGGAAAATATTTTCCACGTGGTTAGTCTTCTTTTACTAATTAAGCCCCCCATTGCCTTTAGTAAAGCTTATTTACAATCTTTCGAATGAAATGCTTGTTTAAATAGCGAATAGAATTTTTTTTCTTAACTTTGTGTGTGTCTATTAAAGAGATTTGATTTGAAACATTTTCTGATAATTAGGATAGCGGATTAAATATTCAACACAGTGAGAAGTTTTTTTCCTGGTTTCTTAATGCATTTATTAACAAAGAAGTAATTTTGTGTCTTGCAAAAAAGTGTAAAAAAAAAAGTTGTTGAAGTTTCGCAGTTCGGAACATAAAATATAAATGATTATCCTTTTTGAGCGAAATCTTTTTTCTTTACAGTTTCTGTGGAAATTTAGGGGTGAATCTTTTATGGCTAACAAAAAAAAATTTTTTTTTTCTCAGAAAAAGTTTTGTAATCATGTGTTTAATATTTTATTAATACTTTTTGAAAACAATCTTAACTTAAAAAAGAAATGGAGATTTTGAAAAAGTTAAAATGTGATATCATAATAATATCAAATAAAAAACATTTCTTCATCCAAAATACGTTTAAAATAAAATAACTGCATTTCAAGATAACTTATATTATATAGTATATTGTCTACTATGCAATTATTAAATCGCACTATAAAATATGATTCCCATTTACATAATGAACCTAATCGAGGCATAGAGTGAAGAAGGCTCCAGACTCAAATCCATTTACGACGTTTGTTACAATTTATTTCAGAGACAAGGAAACTTGATAGTAATTGAGCCAACATGCTTCTGACATTGACTGTCGTAGTGTATAGTGGGAGTTTTCGCCTTTTTCTCCCATACGACCAGCAGATGCGGGCTGGAAGACCTTCCGAAGGACATCTTTTCCTCGTATATCGGTTGGCTGTCTGGTGGCCAGTTGGCTAGCGCTCTGGCTATTGGTACCACAGACTTCAGGTTTCTATTCTGGCGGTGGCATGGATGTTTATGAGTGGTTAAGAATCAACGTTAAACTGTAGGACCTGTCTAATTAGCCCAGAGTGTAAAAAATGTCCATAGACATAAGACATCATATATCGGTGGGCTTCTTCTCAAAAGTAAGTGAACCCCGAAACCATCGTTGTGCACACATGCATACACAAAAAAACATGATAGAACTTGTTCTATATCAAATATTATATTTTAAGTTTTAAATAATCAAATATTAGTGTAGAGTATAAAGAGAAAAAAATTAGTAAAAGATAGATCACTCCTGCCGGTTTACAATCCACTTGCACTCTTCATACAATCCTTACATCATTATAGATTATTATTAGACAGTATTTTATATAGTTCATCTTGTCATATCAATCACCTTGTAATGTACATTTAACGAAAGCATATTTTTAATGATTCGCTAGTTAAGTTTCTGTAAAAGAACATTAATAATTGCACATTTGTAAAATGTTTCAATAAATATTCCGTATAAATTATTTACTCTTTGGTATATAATTACTTTTTTTTATATTAACACTAATTGTAAACTTTTCTTTTTTCTTAGGTGAGTTTTCATTCTCAATTATGTCTAGTGATGTTGTGAATATGTGCGCAAGTGGAGTAATTTATTGACGGAATAGAGAATACTTCAAATCATTAAATAAGATAACCATACCATAAGAAGAAGGTAAAATTCAATATTTGGAAGTTATGTTTTTTCAAAGGCAATTCTTATTTACTGTTATTATTCATTAATTCAAAATCTATTATTAGAAATTATAGACTATATATCTAATAATTAATGTCAACTCCTTTATTTTAATCAAATTTAATACTTTTTTCCTACGTCATCCGTTAAATAAAATTTCTAATAAGGAACATCTTTTTTGTCCACATTGCTTACATATGTCCCAAAAAAGGATAACTGTAAACCTTAATATTAAAAAATTTTTGCCAATGGAAAGTAATAAAAATTATAATTTTTTCTTTTTGAAAATTTTTCGGATATTTTCTTAAACTATAAATTTTTAAATAAAATATTTACGAAACTTTCTTGGAAAAATGCGAATGTTGATGTAACTTAAATTTCATTGTAATAAAATAACTTTAATGATGGTTCTGTTCTTTAAAGGTTTCTTAAAATGTTTATAAATTAGACAGTTTGTCAAGTTAAGAAATATGGCAAAATTGATCTGCCTGCTACCTTGGATTGGCCCTCTTAGTAATAGATTTCGAGATATTGGTAATGAATTCGGTAAATTTTAGAGAGCTTCATAAAGAATTAATTGTTATTTGAAAAAAGTATTTTAGCTTTATTAATATTTTGCTAACCTGCTCCGTTTTGTGCAATTACTACTAAGTGCTTAGTATTATTATGCAATTTTGATCTCTAACATCTAATTCATGCAATTCATTCTAAAATTATTTATTGTGCTTGTACATTATATTTTTAATATCTATCGCCAAACATATTTATGTATAAAGCTATTAGTAAATAAGGATTTTCCGTAAATTAAACATCGAAACACAAAAAAAAAACCATAATTTTCCAAATATTTTTCCATATTATATCAGAATCTATTAATTAGAATCCAGGCTTCAACTTTATTTCTGAAATAAACAAAATTTAAAAATTATTTGTCAAAGGAAATTAATTTCTAAAAGTTTTTTAAGTTCTCTAAAATTTTAAAATTAAAATAAATAATATTTATTTTTAATATTTCGAAAGTAATTTCGATATGCATTTTTATATTTTAAAAATAACCCATCAAAAATATTGTAAATAAATTACTGCATGTTTGGATTAAATATATTCTGGTAATATAAGATCTAACATATACTAATCATTTGTATGATAATCTAACAATAAAAATAATTATTATCATACATATTTTCAAATTTAGTGCCAACTATTTGACACTTTATTTCCACATCGGCATGAAAATTTGAGCTAGAATTTATCACTGCTGTATTGGATTACTTGAGGTACCTCGTAGCACTCATGAATATTTAGGCCTTCTATTCAATTAAGATATTCGAGCCAGATTACGGCATCGTGGTTGGAAGGAGATTACGAATCGAGTCGTCTGTTCGCGTTCGGAATAACGATTCGTTACGTGAACGGTTCTCACCTTCCCATTCAACTAATTCTCATTGAAATTTGAAATCATGTATGTTTAAAAGAATTTCTGAAGCGCGGAATTAAATGTCGAAATTTAATTAAATTCCAAACTTGTCGAATTTCAGTTGAATGTTGTGTTATGCCTTGTATATATCGTAAAACACATTTATTGCTAAAATAACCCCCAAGAACGCAATAACCTATAAAATCTTCCAAAGCATTGCTAAAGGAAATCTTCTAGGTTGGAATCCATAATAACCCATAAATTAATCTAAGCTAGCACAGCATTTTTCAATTCCTACTATTTGCACACACTCCCTCTATATATATCTTGTTCAAATTTTCAAACGTTAATAAAATACTTTTTATTCGTCCACTCAAGTTCAAATATATTTTTTTGAACTTATAGGGGATGACATTTGATGTTAATACAGTTTTTTTTTCAAATATTAGTTCAGTAATTAAATTTAATTAATCAATTTTAGTTTTTTTTACATTTAAGTTGCATATATCTACCAATAGATGACGCCAGATGTAAAAGCAAAATTTCAATTTTATTTTTAAAGACTTTTCTTCAATGTGAAAAAAAAGTAGGAATTGATTTTAAATTTTTTTTTATATTACTTGTTTTTTCAAAGCTGGTTGGAAAGCCATCAGAAGTTTGATAAAGCAGAGAAGGAATTACCTACATTTGAAATAAATATTCAAAGCCCTTGTTTTAAATAAAAATACTGTGTGATTTATGTTTTAGGTAATTAGTGTTATTCTGAATTAAACACAATCATGCTGCATTTGTCATACTTATTATCCCCCCACATTAAAAATCAGCATATTGCTTCAACAATGAAATGATGAACAACGGCATAGGAGAGATCAAAAGATCAATAAAAGTTGTATAACCAGTAAGATATAAATAAACACTTGCAAAACACTGATAACAAAATCATAAAGTTAACCAGTTTCGTCAAAATGATCTTTTATTTGCAGTTCTAAAATCATCCTCATCTAGACGAAACATTATATGCAATATATCACAGAAGACACTGGCTGAGTACTGAAATTCCACTATGAAAATGAACGTTAATGCGAGGGACACTAAACCCTTATTATTTTAATAGTTGGTTAAACAGCAAAAGCCACAAGTTAGGGCCAAATATAGATGTGCTCTAGATTCACTGTTGTTTCATGGTAGCACTGAATTATTTCTTTAAATAATATAAGAGGCGTTTAGCTGTTATTATTCATTAAAATTTGCTAAGACAGCCCTGCACAACTGCTACACATGACACACGAAACATAATTATATAATAAATATTTGGAAAATCATCTTTAAACCCAGTTCGTTTAAGGGTCTTTGTATCATCTGTACTGAATGGAATTCTTCTCCCGACTGTGTATGTGCAGCCTGATGGGCCAATTGGCTAGCGCTCTGGCCATTAGTACCACAGGCTTCAAGTTCAAATCATGGCGGTGGCATGGATGTTTGTTGGTGGTTTTGAATTTACGTTAAACTGTAGGTCCTGGTCTAATTAGAATAAAGTGTGCATAAAATGACCGAAGAGCGACAAACTAAACCTTCTCTCGACTGTGCACGTTCTCTTTTCTCTTTCTCCCTCTCCCATTATCGGTTCCAAAGTCTAACGAGCGAAATAAACATGCAAAGTTCAAAGTCTAACGTAAGAGTTAACCCATCCTTGAGAAGAACCTGTAAATTCTAAAGTCTAACGTAAGGGTTCTGAGTCCTCATTGGTTTTGGGAGAGAGACTTTTATCTTCACGCCTCACTGACAAGTTCCGAAAAGAGGATCGAAGCTTGATTTCTCTCTCTCTTAATATCACAGCTTGTTGATTTTTCCTTGTTACATAAATATATCTTAATTAGATAATATAATAAGGCTGACACCTTATTATATTATCATGGTGACCTTACTGGCACCAAACAACCTCTCTCAAACTTAACTTTATCTTCACAAGGCTGCACTCCGCCGTTAAATAAATCTTAGCTATCAGCGTAGTGATGCAGCACAAAACATCCCCATTTGTGACGAAGTTAATTAAGTCATTATTCCCAAGAAAACTCTTATCTTCAATCTCACCATCGAAAAATACTCTTTGACGAGAAGTCCAGCACCGGATATCATTAACTCTGAATTTATAGTCTCTATCAGTTTTACCGGGAAGGGGGATGGGATTTTAAGTTTAAGACCACCTAACTATAAACTAAGTTTATGAATGCTCATATACATGAAAAAAAAGTTCTTTATACATAAAGCAACCAAAGATTTCTTGCTTATCACACTAAAAATTTATGTCATACACAAAATAAAACTTATGTCGGCGCAGCATTAAATACAAGTAAATTAATCCCGAATTTAAGTATTAAGAATCAAATATTAAACACCATCTAACTCTAATAGCTATTAAATGACTAATTTAATTTAATGTTTCCAATTATGTAAAACATTTTCAATATTCGTGAAGGTTGACTTGAGTCTTTTCTAATATCCAAATACCTAGCTTGAATGGGACGACATTTAGAAAAAAAAAGGAATGCTAATAATATATGGTACAGGAATTTGATGGGAAACGGATTCTTAAGTATATTTTATTGATGAAGTTCTACAAAATTTTCTCTAAGTTTGTAATAACTGATTCATAAACATGTTTTTTATATGAATATTAATTCTGTTGATAACAATTTATGAGTTATTCTGATTTACAACTAGTTCCGAAATTATTGTTGTGGGAAGTGATTTAGTAGGATATTATTATAGTCTAATGTACCTTTAAATGCTTTGAATTTCACTCCACAAAATAACATCGTTGAAATGTGTATGTGTGTGAAATCTTCTATTTCACGATGTTAATGAATGTGACTATATATATATATTGTTAGTTATAAATTTTACTTGTTTAATTAAGTAAATTAGTTTTACAATGATTAAAGAAAAATATTAAAAAACAAGCCGTTAAATGATAAAAAAAAAATTTTATAATTATATTTTAAATATAACTTGTATATTTTTATTCTGCGTATAATTATAGCTTATCAAATATGAATTACAATTATTATTACAATTTAGAAATTATAAATAATCAATTAAAAATTACAAATATTATTACAACTTATCAATTATCAATTATCAATTACAAATATTATTACCATTTATTAATTATAAATTATCAATAGCAATTATTATTACAATTTATCAGTTATAAATTATGAATTACAATTATTATTTCACTTTATCAATTATAAATTATCAATCATGAATTACAATTTATTAATTATAAATAATCAATTAAAAATTACAAATATTATTACAACTTATCAATTATCAATTATCAATTACAAATATTATTACCATTTATTAATTATAAATTATCAATAGCAATTATTATTACAATTTATCAGTTATAAATTATGAATTACAATTATTATTTCACTTTATCAATTATAAATTATCAATCATGAATTACAATTTATTAATTATAAATTATCAATCATGAATTACAATTTATTAATTATAAATTATCAATAGCAATTATTATTACAATTTATCAGTTATAAATTATCAATAGCAATTATTATTACAATTTATCAGTTATAAATTATGAATTATAATTATCATTTCACTTTATCAATTATAAATTATCAATCATGAATTACAATTTATTAATTATAAATTATCAATAGCAATTATTATTACAATTTATCAGTTATAAATTATGAATTACAATTATTATTTCATTTTATCAATTATAAATTATGAATCATGAATTACAATTTATTAATTATAAATTATCAATAGCAATTATTATTACAATTTATCAGTTATAAATTATGAATTACAATTATTATTTCATTTTATCAATTATAAATTATCAATCATGAATTACAATTTATCAATTATAAATTATCAATAGCAATTATTATTACAATTTATCAGTTATAAATTATGAATTATAATTATTATTTCATTTTATCAATTATAAATTATCAATCATGAATTACAATTTATCAGTTATAAATTATCAATAGCAATTATTATTACAATTTATCAGTTATAAATTATGAATTATAATTATTATTTCACTTTATCAATTATAAATTATCAATCATGAATTACAATTTATTAATTATAAATTATCAATAGCAATTATTATTACAATTTATCAGTTATAAATTATGAATTACAATTATTATTTCATTTTATCAATTATAAATTATCAATCATGAATTACAATTTATCAATTATAAATTATCAATAGCAATTATTATTACAATTTATCAGTTATAAATTATGAATTACAATTATTATTTAATTTTATCAATTATAAATTATGAATCATGAATTACAATTTATTAATTATAAATTATCAATAGCAATTATTATTACAATTTATCAGTTATAAATTATGAATTACAATTATTATTTCATTTTATCAATTATAAATTATCAATCATGAATTACAATTTATCAATTATAAATTATCAATAGCAATTATTATTACAATTTATCAGTTATAAATTATGAATTATAATTATTATTTCATTTTATCAATTATAAATTATTAATCATGAATTACAATTTATCAATTATAAATTATCAATAGCAATTATTATTACAATTTATCAGTTATAAATTATGAATTACAATTATTATTTCATTTTATCAATTATAAATTATCAATCATGAATTACAATTTATTAATTATAAATTATCAATAGCAATTATTATTACAATTTATCAGTTATAAATTATGAATTATAATTATTATTTCACTTTATCAATTATAAATTATCAATCATGAATTACAATTTATTAATTATAAATTATCAATAGCAATTATTATTACAATTTATCAGTTATAAATTATGAATTACAATTATTATTTCATTTTACCAATTATAAATTATCAATCATGAATTACAATTTATCAATTATAAATTATCAATTATGAATTACAATTTATAAATTATAAATTATCAATTATGAATTACAATTTATCAATTATAAATTATCAATTATGAATTACAATTTATCAATTATAGATTATCAATAATGAATTACAATTTATCAATTATAAATTATCAATTATGAATTACAATTTATCAATTATAAATTATCAATTATGAATTACAATTTATCAATTATAAATTATCAATTATGAATTTCAATTTATCAATTATAAATTATTAATTATGAATTACAATTTATCAATTATCAATTATCAATTATGAATTACAATTTATCAATTATAAATTATCAATTATGAATTTCATTTTATCAATTATAAATTATTAATTATGAATTACAATTTATCAATTATAAATTATCAATTATGAATTACAATTACAACCATAATTTATCAGCAGTTTTTTTTTTTAGTTATCATTCAAAATAAGAACAAATAAGTAATAACTTTCGTTAATCTTTTTGCTGAAATTTTAAAAAATATTTCCCATTCGATCAATTTAATTCTATGTATTCTTATCATAAATAAAATATTTAATAAAACAAATTACAAGTAATTTCTAAAATAGAGAACTTGAATCAATGTGTAGAAATAATGTTAAAATTATGATATTTTAGATGATTTGGTTGGCAACACTTTTCTATGTCATATAAAGTAGTCTTTTATGATTTTACTTTCTGTAACACTATATATATTCAATAAACTATTGAATACAAACTTTTTTATAAAGTGCGCAAGTCTCTACCTTATTTAAAAAAAAACAATTTTCAATGGAGGGTTCCAGTAAATTTTTTTTCTACAATGTATTTGTTCTCGGAACAACAATGCCCTGTGTAAGTTTAGAGAAGAAAAGTCGAAAAAAAGTTGTCTCACTTTTATTGTGTATGTCGAAGAAACAGACTTTCAAAAAGATTCGGGACAAAATAAGTCAATTTTTATTTTTTGGAAAGAAATATTTGAAATGCGACTCTGAAGGCTATGAAAAAACGTATGAAATCTCTGAAGGCTATGAAAGATGTATTTTATTTCTTATAAACATATTTACAATTGTTCGCGTTTTTCTTCCTTTTCATTAAATAAAACCCCTCTCAGTGATTTAAAATTGAATATTCAAGTTGCTGGCACTCCCTTGACATCTGTGTGAAATTTGACGTCAAAATATTCATTAGTAGAGAGTTTTTGCATACCGTATTTTGGACGTCCGTTAGCTTTTTCTCCCTAGCGAGCATGCTCATAGGAAACATTATTACAGATACGCATGCGCAATTTTCTCTGAGCATGCGCGCTAGGGAGAAAAAGCTAACGGACGTCCAAAATACGGTATGCAAAAACTCTCTAGTGTTTGAGTTACGTTTGGCTTTGTGAGACGCTAAAAATTAAATAAATAATCACCAGATGCGAAATGTTTTCAATTATAAACATCGTGGTCATCAGTGAGTTAAAACAAATATTTTTATTCCAGAGAAGAACAAGTAATATCATACTTATGAAAAAATGCAGAAAAATATTTTGCTTCTAGAGTATAGCATTTCGTTTTGCGTTCGTTTAAACTATTTTTACATACGGGGTGAGGTTTAGTTTTGATTTGTCGCTTTACGGTCATCTTGTGCACACAAGGGCTAAACAGATCGGGACGTACAGTTTACTATAGATAAGAAAACAATAAGCAAAAAAACTAATAATTCTGTATTAATCTGTATTCTGTATTCTGTAAAACTAATAATAAACTAATAATTCTGTATTAATCTGTATTCTGTATTCTGTAAAACTAATAATAAACTAATAATTTATAATTCTGTATAAAATACAGAAATAATAAATAGGGATTATAAACATGTGAAAATAATGACACGATGTACAAAAACCATAACAACCTACAGCTTATGAAGTATAAAATAACGAAAGTTATTGTTTAACGCGAAGGATTGAGAGCGGAGAATTTAATTAATTTCAAGTGATAATGGTTTCTTGTGATGATTAATCATTTATTTTATAATATGCATTGTTGATGCACTTATCCGTGAGTTGTAAATTATATTTATGAGCCACTGAATATTAAATTATCTAGTGAGAATTTAAGATGCAATGATTCTCTTAAAGGGCCAGTAGTTGCATGATGTAATGGTTATATTTGGAAGTAGAAAACATCTTCTAAAAGATTAAATCTTTAGAGTTATTTGGGAATGGAACGTATCCACTTGCAAATTTAACTTCTTTTCTAGAATGACTTCTATTATTTTTTTATATTCGCCCGTATTGTTATGGTATCAATTTTGTTACCAATCTTCTAATACTACTAATAGTACTACTACACCACACCACATCACTGTGACTAGAGCTGAGTTGCCCTTATACAGTTTGGGAACGATGTGGGTAAAATTGAATGGACACACGATAGAGGCTGCAAAATTTTCTCAAAATTCGCTTTTAGAGTTACAGAAGCTTAAATGAGGTAATTTTTTACAAAAATAGAAGAGAATAGAGAGTTTTTGCATACCGTACGTTAGTTACCGTAGGACGTCCGTCAGCTTTTTCTCCCTAGAGCGCATGCTCAGTTTCCTATGAGCATGCGCGCTAGGGAGAAAAAGCTAACGGACGTCCTACGGTAACTAACGTACGGTATGCAAAAACTCTCTAATATCAAAAAATTAAATTTAAAAAAAGGGGGAAATATGAAATGCGAGAATATATAAAATATATAAATACATAATGTAAATTATTAGAAAAATTTAAAAGCAACGTAATATGATAAGCACTACATTGGAGAATATACAAATCAGAGAGCTGAAGGAATATTCATCATAGCAATTATTATACAAATTAGAAGAGGAGTAACAGCTAATAAATAATATGACAGCAGATGCAGCAAGATTATGAACAATGGAAACATAAAAGCAGGAAGATATTACATAACAGATAATCAGCAAAGTGCATAACTAAATAATTGGTATTCACATGAAAATGTTAGAAATGGGCAAATTAAAATATGTATGAAATAAAATAACAAATTGTTTCAAAATTAGTTTACCCTAGATATACGCGCATAATGTATACACCCACGTAAATTATATTATAGAGCAAAATTTTCTTGTATATATACATATAGAAATGAAGTTGAATATTGAAGATTCAAGAAATCTCACCAAGTTAATTAAATTATAATCGACCAAAAGAAGGCCAGTGTAGCCTGTTGGATATTACATTGTATTTCCTAAGCAGATGATCCCGGTTCCAAACCCAACAATTGAGGCCGAACCGAAATCTCCCGTGTCAACGTCTGGAATATGCGTGATAAATTCGTAAGTCGCGACGCCATAAAGTGAGTTGTCTGTAAATAAGTTTCTCAATATATGCACTTTAATCCATTTTTTAGATTTAAAAACTTACAAAAAGTTAATCAGAGCTTAGTACTTTTACTATACTTTTACAAATAACGACTTGGTACAGAATATATGAACCTCTAAACAACGTAACTTTAATTCAATAAAGCGTCACTTAAAATTAAATTCTAATTTATTTGAAATTAGAGGACACATTTTAATAAAGGCGCCACACTCTGTAATTAATCTTTCGAAAGACCAAGTGTGTAATCGAGAATATTTCAATTCGATACCCATCAATTAATCATCTTCGTGGTTTCGCAACAAATCAAAATTGCATGGCTCCGCGAGAAATTTGAATCACTCTTCTATTCAATAAACCATTAATCTCGCATAAGTGGATATTCGATGAGCAATTTTAAGGCTACATAAGATTCAATATTGAATATTAAGACACTGTTGAATTTTAAGTTGTCATTTTAGATGGTTTAGTAATCTTAGAATTTTCCTCTTCGCCCAAATGCATTTATTCTTTGATGAAACTTTCATTAATTAATTTACCATTGCTTTTGTAAGTTGTTCTCATTATAGATTTTTTTTATTGGTCTGTATAAAAAAATGTGATGAAATCGTATACGTTTTTAGTACTTTAGATTAAGTCAATTATAATTCAATTTTAAAAATTTAATCAATAAATTTATGTGTTTCTTTACTCTTTTTTCAATTCCTTCTATTAGCTCACACTCTCCCTGTATATATCTTGTTCAAATTTTCAATCGTTAATAAAATACTTTTCCTTCATCCATTCAAGTTCAAATACATTTTTTTGAACTTGTAGTGGGTGACACTGGATGTTAATACAGTTTTTTCAAATATTAATTCATTAACTAAATTTAATTAATTAATGTTTCTTTTAGATTTAAGTTGCATATATGTACCAATAGATGCCGCCAGGTAAACTTAAAAAAGGAATAAAAATTATTTATAAAGGTCTTTCTGCAATATAGTGAAAAAAATTTAGGAATTGAATTTAAAAAAAAAAATTTATATTACTTGTTTTTCATTGAATAGCGACTTTTCTTCTTCGACGATAAATCTCTATTATTTTTTTTTTTTTTTTTTTTGTTTATTTACCGCTAATTCCTTCAATAAAATATTTATGTAATGGTATACAATTTAACCAGTTAATTTTTTTATATTTTTATGGACATCGTTAAAAAAATAATTACAATATTTCTATGCATTGTTTGACAATGCTGTTGCAATCAAATAACAAAATCACTTAAAGCACTAGACCATGCTTACTTCTTAACAATTTGTAAGGAAATTCTTAAAAATTATTAATGTTAACTTTGTCACTCAGCAAATGAATATTAGCTCATAATTTTTTTTCTTGTGTCTGATGGCCGAGTGTCTAGCTCTCTGGCGCTTGCTGCCACAGGTGTTTTGGGTTCGGAATCCATTTTAAACCATAGGTAATAGGTCCCGATCTAATAGGACTGTCGAGAATAGGGCTGACAACCCTACCTCGTAAAAAAAAGAAAGTATCTCATGTCTCGAAATCTTCCAGTAGGAAGATGGGCTTGGTCATCATGGCCCTTCTGCGCCCCTGAAGATTACTTTTCCTTAAATGTTTTGAGTATCACTGTCTCTCAATTAAACGAATTAGTATCAGAATACAACTTTAATTACTACAAAATTTGGGAATGTACTTCATCATAGTAATATGTAATATTTTCGTGTATTATTAAAACAGTGAAATATTTTCACATTATTTTAAAAGTTCGTTTGCAAAAGTATTTTAAAAAAGTATTAAAAAATTAGTTGTGAAAGTTATCACATAATGTTTGACATTTAATTTATAAATTTTCTTAACATTATTGATTAAAATGTTATATGAATAAATGAAAAAAAAAGGTAACCATTTCCTTATTTAACTTTTTTTCAACACTATTTATCTTGTCTGTCATGAATACAATGGTCTTGAACTTTTTGGAAAGCAACTTTAAATATTTCCAAAAAGCATTCCATTTCCAAGAGCTTCAACACATATTTTTGTACAAAAAAAAAATAACAATAACAACAACGACTGAGGCATTTTTGCCACTCTTTTCTAATGTTGACACTCTTCAGAACTTTGTTAAATTGCACTTTAGAAGCTTTCTCTCTTTTAATATCCAAGAGAGAGTCGGGGTTGAAAGCCAACCATCGCCTTGCATAAAGCTCTTCTCTGTATTTTGTAGAAAGTACTGCATACCTTGCATTCAATTTTAGATTTTAAAGAAAATAAAATATACTCTCTGACTAATGGTGAGATGCAGCAAAAATACCAGAATGCATTTTAAAATCTTTTACATGTCCTACGTGTGAAGGAAATATGAACATCAATCTACAATATAATACCAAAGTTCATTCGAGTTAGTATTAAAAAACACACACAAAAAATATAGCAATATAATGAGTGCAATCATTACATCTGCCTATAAATTAGGGTGGAGTGAAAAAAAGCATTGCTGAATTTTTAGATTATATGTGGTAAAACTGCAATATGTTGTGCCAAATTTGAACTACATAATCTTTGGTTACAGTTGGTTACATTTGCCACAGAAATCTCTATGGCATTTTAATATTAATGAATTTTTTCTGCTTTTCAATTGTATTTTGAGAAAAAAATAACACGTAAAAGCTTCTTATTTATAATATGATTTATCTGTCATATGGTATATATTAAGATCTATATATTTATACTCTTGCATAGACCATCTCTATCTCTCTCTTGCCGTGGATGAAAGCTGGCTGATGTAGTGTACCTAGACGTGAAGAATCTTTTTAATAAATCGCATAACCTGGAAATATTGGTCTTATAGAAAAATACTTGGAAGAAGACAAGTGCACAAAGAATAGGCAACAGTTCTATCTAAATATATCATCGGGTAGAACATGGCTTGAGGTGATATGATCCACGGTCAGACACTGGCCCACGAAGGCTTTTTAAATGACCCACACTATGATTTTTTTTTAAACTTTTTTTTGTATCGTAAAATAGAGAAAAGACAATCATAAATATTTAAAAAATAAAGTATAAGTATCTAATTTCAAATTTATAAAAAAATATTACTGAATGGAAGTTAGTTAACTGATTTTCTATCGTATCACTGCACCTGTTTATATATCCATAAATTTAACAAAATATTCGCTGCATCGCAGAACGGAAATATATCACCTTGCAGTATTGAATTAATTTTCGGCATTGGTGTGTGCATGTCGAAAAGTTTTTAATAAATAAACCTTATTATTACTTTTTCATTGTTAAATTTTAACATCTACATATGTATGTACATATATAATGTACTTTAATAAGGAAATTTCGTCTGATATTACAATATCAATATTTTCATTTATAGCCCTGCATTATGCGGGTGATTAAAGAAATAAAAAAGGGAAATAAACAAATTGCATTAATAATGTTTGAAGATGTTAAAATGACGAAACTCAACGTCTTCACTAAAAGTTTGTGCATGAAAATCATGAAATATCCTCCTCAATTACAAAAACATATTCAAAAACAAAAATTATTGAAAATTAGTTTGACATTCAAGAAAATGCAATTAAAAAATATTTAATAATTATACAGGAAATAAAATAAGTTTTTTTCATGGAAGATTTAATAAATTTAAAATTTGGGATAATACAATTTTCTTAATATCCATACAAAATGGTATTCGAAACAATGTATTTTAACTGAACTTATATGGCTAGGTATTCCTTATTTAGAAATAGGATTAGCTGAATTTCAAAGCAACATACTATTGTAGAAAAATAAATTTGAAAACTTGTTTTCCAAAGAAGAAGAAAATATTTCTGAAAAAAATGCAGTTAATAAAGATACCACGATAAAAATCCAAAAATATTATATTAAATGTATGGGATTGTTTACCAAACAATTTTATATCAATGAAGTTTTAAACCAATGCTTTTTTAACGATGTTTGCGTCCACATTTTCGTGGGAAACTTTTTTTTTCCTCAATGAATTTCTTAAATCTTCCAACAGAAATAAATTTGCAACTGAATTGACTACCAAATGTGTTAAACTAATGAATGAGTTCAATATTAAGAATCTGTCTAAAAATAATTAACAACAGAATTCGCCTTAAATATACTTTTATTAACTTTATCGCACATGCACATATTTATAATTATATTTATTAATAAAGAATATTTTTTAATATATATATATGTGCTTTTCTTTATTCCTGTTGCATTCAAATAGTCAGTGAAGAGGTGCGCCACTGGGCATGGACACATGCATTACATGTGGGAGTAATTCATGTTATCATCCCATTAAAATCAATTCTTGACGCCAACTTTTATTTATATCCATTGCTTACAAAAGTAAAAATTGTAAAACAAAAAGGAAACTATCTTTTTTCAATGATTTTAAACATGAGAACCAAAAAAAAAAGGGGGAGGGGTAGCTGTCAAGATTTCTAGTTCATCGGTGTTTCCAAATTATAGATATTTTTTTATCACATCCTACCCTTTTCCACTTAGTAAGCGTGGCGTTCTTGACACAATGGATAAATGCGATATGGAGCATATTATAACTGTAAAAGAGCCTATGGACGTTGATTTCCAAAGGGTCAGTGTATAGGGTGTGTGCTGAAAGATTAGACTGGTACAGTTTAACAAGTTGTTTAATGAGAATCAGTGCATGCATCATTGCGGTGCATGTGACTATCTTTGGTTCCTGAGTTAATTGCGAGTCGTCTTCAATGTATCCAATTCATCGGTATATCTCCAATTTCATATTTTTCCTTTGGGCTTCAACCTATTACCAACAATGGACCCACAACCCTTGGGAACGCCACCATCAACTTTAATTGTTCGAAAACTACGAAGCATTTTCAAAAATATCTTCTACTACTTGCATAGACTCTTCCGAAAATGCATCACTCGATATAAGGCCTTTATATATCTGTTTAAAAAGTCAATGTTAAAAATCAGTCAGTTGCATCTTTCTTTTGCATGAATAGTGCGCGTCCATCTTAAATTTGGTATCATCGATCTTCGAGTGCTACCATAATCCCGTTAAGAAGGATGTATGAGATAACATTATATTTTCCAGAGTGTAATGATACAGAAATAGTTTTTGATGCAACTTACAGACTCTCAATAAGGAGTGAAAGAAATGTGGATCAACTGTAGAGAAGCTCGTGCATTTCAAATGATGGGAAAATTTCTTCTTCGAATTTTATGATAATCTCTGTCTGCTTTTAAAATCTTAGCCTGCTTTTTTTTCCTAACTTGAAGACGTGGCTTGCTTCCTAAGCATATCACATAGGCTTTAGCAACGACACAGGATTATTTCGTTTCTTTTAACCCGGGTTTCAACCCTACTCAGCTTGCAGTACTGACTGATCTACTACTTTTTTTTTCAGAGGCTCCTTATTTATTCTTCCAAATTTATTTCCTCGCCTTCAAAGTAATCCCCTCCGAACTCAATGCACTTATGCCAACTTTTTTCCAATCCTCAATGCATGCTAAAAAGTCATTGGCCGGGATGGCCTTCAAATCGCGCGACGATTTACGTTGTATCTCCTCGATCGACTCAAATCAACTCAAAGGACCGGAATAGTCTTTTGAGTTTAGGGAATAGCCAGAAGTCGCATGATGTGAATACGGTGGTTGTGGAACGATATGGATTTCCTTTTTTGCAAAATAGTCCCGAAGAATCAATGCAGTGTGATCTGACGCATTCAGTGGTTTCGGTACCAATCGAGATTTGTCGCGTTTGAGACCCAAAATGGAATTGACCGATCCTTTTGAAATTCCTACATCAGCGGCAAGGTCTCTAATTGTAAATCGACGGTTTGCAAGCACCAAATCTTTAATTTTTTGGACGTGAGCTTCGTCGGTTGAAGTTGATGGTCGGCGACAGACGAAGTAATAAGTAACACTTAAAGGGATATACAAAAATTTTGTCAAAAGCATAAAGGAGTAAATATGCATCAATTCTTAAAAAAATAATAATAAATAAATAAATGGAGGTAAGGGGCGTAAATTCACTTCTTGTAGCATTTTACTTCTTAACAATTTACTTCTAAATGTCCCTACTATTTTTTTCTATTACTCAAAAATTTATTTCATTAGAAAAATTTTATAAAAATAAATAAATGTTTCCGTTTTTTCCACCACTGCAAAATTTTCGGAAAATTTACATTTCTAAACAGGATGAACAAAGTTGGATCTAACTAAAATGGGTTTATAAATTTTAAGCTCATGTACACTTAAACAAAATATTGATAATTTATTAAGTGATAATACATTATAAATTAAGATAATTTATTTAAAATTTGTAAATTAAAAAAAAAAATTACAGCAATTTTCAAAAGGAATAAAAACATAATTATAGAAAATTATTTAATTAACACTTAAATTCTGTTTCGGAACTAACATCGGTTTAATATTTAAATTTGATATTTTATTGTTACATTAAGTTATTCCATTACAAAAGTATTTCCTGCTTTTTGCACAATATATCTTGATCAAATTATTATGATGTTTAGAATCGAACTTTTTATTCTACATTTAATTCGCTTTTTATATATTTTGTGTACAAATATGATTCTGCTTTTTTGTCATAGCTGTCGTTATTCCTGTTATTTTTATTTGTTAAATATGGCCGCACTTATTGAACATGTGTGGCAATAACCTTTAATTTTTAATACGTGACATTATAAGCACAAACAAGTATTATTTTTACTCTTTCGAAAAAGTCGAATTTTATTCCGGAAAATTACATATACGGGAGGTTTTCTTACCTTATTTTATTGAAAATAAAAAAATAAAAAATTTTTAAGGCAATTCCTGCTTTTTTTTCACTATATTGCAGAAAAGTCCTTTACAAATAAAGTTGAAATTTTCCTCTTACATCTGGTGCCATCTATTATTAGATACATGCAACTTAAATCTAAAAAAATATATAATTAATTAATTAAATTTAATTAATGAATTAATATTTGAAAAAACTGTTATTAACATCAAGTGCCACCCACTGCAAATTCAAAAAAATGTATTTGAACTTGAGTGGATGAATAAAAAGTATTTTATGAACGATTGCAAATTTGAACAATATATATATATGGGCAGAGTGTGAACTAATAGTAGGAATTGAAAAAAGCCGCAAAAATGTATCATTTGCTAGCAGAAATTTACTGTGATTATCTTCCATCACATGCAAATTATAAATTCTACAATTTTAAAAAGATGTTAAAATACATACTTTTGTATTTAAAATTTTTTTAAATTCATACAAAAATATCAAATTTATATAAAAACATTATTATATAAATTTTTCTGAAACATACATTTAGGTAAGTATTTCTTAATATTATATTTTAACTTCTAAAGTTTCGGGTTTTTTTTTTTTTTTTTTTTTCCCCAATTCCTTCTATTATCTCGCACCCTCCCTATATATATGGTGTTCAAATTTTCAATCGTTCATAAAATACTTTTTATTCATCCACTCAAGTTCAAATACATTTTTTTAACTTGTAGTGGAGGACACTGGATGTTAATACAGTTTTTCCAAATATTAATTCAGTAATTAAATTTAATTCATTAATTTTAGTTTTTTTTAGATTTAAGTTGCATATATCTACCAATAGAGGGCGCCAGATAAACTTAAAAAAATGAATGAAAATTATTTGTAAAGGACTTTTGCAATATAGTGAAATATACGTAGGAATTAACTTTAAAAAAATATTTTATATTACTTGTTTAAGTGCAACATTTGAACAAAGTGTAATTGAGGTGAGAAAAAAGAAAAGTTACGAAAAGGCTTTCAATTTTATATATTAAAAAAATAAAAAATAAAAAATTGGTTACAGAAGTGTAAGACAACATTTCTTGATTGCTGCATTGTTAAAGACTTAAAGTTTATATACCCAGGAAAATGTCACTGGTACATTTTTGAAACTGTTTTCTGAGACTCCCTATACACCAAATCATTTTGAAACATTATATCACACAGTAGGCACTCCCTAACTTTTCCAACAATGAGTTTAGCCACTATTCCATTTTAATGACCAAACAATTTTCTCGAGATGCAGACAGAAGTCTTTGCGTGATTGAAAAGGAGCTTGCCTCCTTTAACATATGGAAGAATAATTGGCCGAGTTTGCTGCTGAATAAATGTCACTGTTTCATAATAATTAGAGGAACTGCTATTTAGGAAATAAAGGCAGATCCCTTATATAGATCATGAATAAAATATTTTCATATATGGTCTTCAACAGGATAGATTGCGTTGAGCTTCTTTGGCTTATGTCGTTGTAGGCAGATTTATAAAATGTCAGTATGGTGCATTATTAAACAGATGCTTTTACGGTTGGAAGGACTTGACTTTAATTAATGTTCTGAGGTTTAATTTGCCCTCGTTAAATCAAGTGTGGTACCTAGTGAAAAATGACGGTGCGGTAGTAAGAATTGTTCAGCTTTTTCAATGGCTATTATTGTTTTTACTTATTTTTTGCATTATAATTACAAAATATAAGTACTCTATCAGAGAAAAACTTGAAAACTTTTTCTACCGTTGCTCTCATTTTTCACTAGGTACCAAACTTGGTTTAACGAGAGCAACCAAATAACTTTTTTACGCGTATTTCTTTGGTAACGTATTTATCGTGTAAAAAACTGAAATACGTGTACTTTGAAGACAACATTGACATAAAAACTTATGAATTCATAAGAACCTCACATTAACATTTGTAACCATGGTATGCAAGGAGCAATTTATCGTATTTTATGCTGATTGTATATTATTTCACATAATAACATAACAAAGCTAATAATGTTACTTTAAATTGGAAGATATTTGACTTCCATTTTATAGGATAATTAAACAAATTAAATAAAATTATCCAATGTTTGGGATTAACAAGCGTTAGTATTAAAATTATCGTTAGTTTTAGTGTTTGAATAAAATTTTTTCACACAATTGTTTGTAATTGACTTTTTTTTTTAACTCATTTCAACTTTTGAATAGTTGCAGCATCAAATTAAAAAAAAATATGAATAAAGTTTTAAGTTTAATGATAATAATTGTATCGTGATACAATTATTTATTTCATTATTTGGTTTGCATTAAATTTATAGAATAATTTTTTTTTTTTCCTTCTATAACCATAAAAAAGGAATTTAAAAAAAATAAAAGTAACTTGAGAAAAAGTAGAAAAGTACTAACTTATGTGGAAACTTCTGACAAAGAATAATTTCTTTTTTAAAAGAATAGGTACAAGAAGAGGTTTTTTTTTTTTTTTTTTTTTTTTTTTTGCGTTCCAAAGTGAAATAAAATTGGAGTATTTTTTTCGATGGCGGAAAGGAAAAAGAACATGAAAGGCCAACTATGCAAATGATTTACTTTGCTGTCAAAATAGTTCCCCAATATGGTAAAAAAATGCAAATGACTGATTTATCTAGATTTTTTTTTTTTTTAAATTTGTTACTGTCGTTTTCAATACTCAAACAAACATTCGAAATCTTGCATTAAATGATTAGATTAGAAATAAATGAAAATTTAGAATTAATTTTTATGTAACAAATAGTTTTAAATTTTTTAAATCAGAATTAAGTTCAAAAGATTTTAAAACTCCAATTTTCGCCTTATTTTTTCAATAAAATATGAAATTCAATTTAAAATGTCAAATTCTAATAAATCGCATAAATTTAATAACAGTATTTTATATATTTGTTGACAAAAAGTTTATTTTATCAGTAATAAATTTAAATTTTTCTTTTTTCAGATACTTTTAATTGCATTAATTTGATAAAGGAATGAAAAATATATTTTGCTATTTCTACCAATATCTACCTCAAATTAATTATCTATGAAAATGTTTGCATATACACTAGCACCCAACATATTTAAAAAAAACATTGTGATTTAGACATTTTATATGAAATTTATATAAAAAAAACTATTTACGTATTGAGACTTCTTCCTTTACTGCACACAATTTAAATATTATTACTTAATACAAAATTTTCATACTAAAGATTCAAATTTAACTAAAATGTCCATTTGAAGAAATTGTATTATCCGCATCCTGTATTTTTTCAATCCCTTCTATTAGCTCACACTCTCCCTATATATATCTTGTTCAAATTTTCAATTGTTAATAAAATACTTTTTATTCATCCACTCGAGTTCAAATACATTTTTTTAAACTTTTAGTTTAGGACACTGGATGTTAATACAGTTTTTTCAAATGTTAATTCATTAATTTAATTAATATTTTTTAATACTTCAAATAGATTCTTAGCAGTTTGTAATGAAAATTGAAATTTGTCTTTGTTGACCTAAGTAGGAAGTGACTTTAAAAAAAAATTATATTACTTGTTGTCTCTAAATTTAATTTCTAGCAATTTTAAATGCTGCCCTATAAAACTAAAGAGTAGATATACTTGTACTAGAAAGTGAATTGAGATAAATTGTTAGAAAATAAAATGCATTCAATCTTATGCAATTTTTAAAATTGTTTAACTTTCCCAATATAAATTTTATCAATACTACACTTAATATTAAAAAATAAATTGAAATTCAGAAAATTTTATATTAAATTGATTTATTCATCTATTTTATGTATTTGTAGATTATATATGTATGTTTATGTATTTGTATATATTAATTTTATTTATATTATTTATGCATTCTTAAAAAAAATTATTAGTCAATTTTATACAATTTATCACTGAATATATTCGAGACTCATTCAATTAAATTATTTTATAAATTCAAAACTTTTATTTGAAGTACATAAAGGAGCAAGTCAATACTTTTGTATTTCATTTTTATTTTTTACTTTCTTCAAAAACGAATTATAACATATATTTTTAATATATATTTTTAATATATTATGTACAGAAGAAATTGTAGAATATAAGCGAGTTAATCCGAGATTGAAAAATATTAAGGTTCATTTAATTCAAATTTTCAAGAGATTTAGTGTAAAGAATAATTCGATAAATCATCCCCTAATAACTTAACTGACAAAAATAGAAATGATACTAATTAACAAGCATTATAGGTACCACTAATATATAAAATTTATTAAATGTGTTGATTTTAAAAGGTTACTCTATTACTATTGTTAGTACCATTTGTAAATTAATATCAATCCGTATTTATACCCTATTCCCAAGTGTGAGTTATTTTATTTCAGAAGTTCATTATTGAAGACTTTAGGATTATCGTACGCATTTGAAAGAGTTTTGGCAAACAACAAGAAGATGTTTATGTCTAATTAAAAAACACCATTAACGCATTTGCTCCAAAATTATACCCTTTTCAAATAAAACGGCTTATATATAATTAAATATTCTAGTTTAAAATCTAATGTATCGTTTTGTACTGCTGCTAGTCTCATCAGTGTTCTTTTGCCAAACTAATTTAAAATGAAGTTTTCTCTCTGCGGTAATGATCTTCTTCTTTAATCCTTGTTTCATTTTCAACATATCTTCTGAATAAGGATTTAACCAAAATGTAATAGTTTACTAATGAAGCACTGTAAATCCCTTGAGAGCAATTTTGGAATGCATATTTTGCATTTTTGATTCAAAGTCTGTTGATTTTGTACGCAGAAAAGAATATATTGATAGCATCAAGACGTACCTAATTTGTCAGAATCTTTTATTTAGAGCATATTTCGATAGTGATGTCAGTAAGATGAAAGAATTAATATTTGTTTTTCTTTTATCTAAAATACGAATTAATTTGCTAATTATGTATAAAAAGCAAAATTACCTGAACAATGCTTTAAAAAAAATAAAACTTGGTAAAAATTTATCTGTTTGAATTTAATGTAAACAAGTAATATAAGAAAAAATTTTTAAAGTCAGTTAATACTTTTTTTTTTTTTTCACTATACGGCAGAAAGTCCTTCATAAATAATTTCCATTCATTTTTTAAGTTTATCCGGCGCCATCTATTGGCAGATATATGCAACTTAAATCTAAAAAAAACTAAAATTATGTAATTAAATTAAATTATTGAATTAACGTTTAAAACAACTGTATTAACATCAAGTGTCATCCACTACAAGTTCAAAAAAATGTATTTGAACTTGAATGGATGAATAAGAAGTATTTTATGAACGATTGAAAATTTGAACAAGATATATATATAGGGAGAGTGTGAAAAAACGACACTATTTTCCGGTCTCCCTAATATATAATATCAAAACTTTTTTGTTTTTGATGACGGATCTTATGAATGATAGTTTAAGCTTTAACTTGGGATTGTTTTAAAATGTGCAGATGTGTTTGATAGCATTGTTTTCTAAATTTTTTATCTAAAATTTATTATTTATTCCTTTCTAAACCTTTTCCAAAGTATTTGAATATCAAATTCAATTGCCTTTTTTAAAATACCGAACAAAAATTTATTGAAATCCTTGTTTATTTTCCAAGGAAATGAATGTGTATAAATAACTTCTATAAGTTGCATTTTTCTGCAGTATTGTACAAGAAATGTCTATCGATAATATTTTTAAATTCTGCTTTAGTCCATTTAAAGCATTGAGCTTCTAAAAATGTCGACATAAACAAATTAAATTATTTAAAATACACAAGAAAGCATAACAATATACATGAAGGCAATATCATCCTAAAATAAATACTATATTAGATGGCAATTCTGTTTTACATAATACTGCTACATCGC
This sequence comes from Caerostris darwini, assembly GCA_021605075.1. Classification (NCBI taxonomy): domain Eukaryota; kingdom Metazoa; phylum Arthropoda; class Arachnida; order Araneae; family Araneidae; genus Caerostris; species Caerostris darwini. The sequence continues at coordinate 71,591 of BPLQ01009463.1, forward strand.
AATATAATCTTTTGTTTATACGATCAAATAAATATTAGGAAAGAGCACTAAAATACTTAAATACATCAAGAAAAGTATTCATATAGTAAATGTATGCTTTTCATAAACTAAACAATATTGTTTTCTCTTTAAAAAACTACCACATATAAATATTCTATATTAAACAAAACCATCAGACCACTACATGTAAGCAAAATTTATTTTCCGATTTAATTGAAAAGGAAGAAGTGATTATCCTCTAAGTATAATCGTATATTAACATTACTGCCTCTTATCATACAAGAAAATGGAAGTTTTATTTTATGTTTATCCATGCTATACGAAAGAATTTTTCTGGGCCTAATAAACAAAGGATTCTAAAAATGTATTGCAGAAAAAATAAAATATGACATTTCTCTTTTGCTTATTTTTGTTTAACTTTTATTTATTATAACTCAGCTGGTAATGAATATTTAACATTAACCTGAAACCATGGAAATAATTAAATATAGAGTATATATATTTTTATTAAAATTTCCAAGTAAACTTTTTGTGGTAATGCATTTTAATTACTTTAAAAAATACTGTGTCCCTTTTAAACAGATTATAATTAATATTATATTTTTATCATTTTGAGAAAAAATTCATTTTTTGGTCAAATTTTGCTATTAATAATGCTTATCGTTATATTTAAGGAAATCTTTCACTGAAGTAATTCAATTTATAAAGCAAGAACCAGAACAAAATATTTTTTTTAGATTTCCATCAAATTTCAGAATATTTAAAAACTAATTAGTCTATAAAGTGAAAAAAAAATAATATTTTTATAAATCATAATTTTTTTAAATTTTGAACCAAAAATTTGAAATATAAAGAAAGAAACTAACTTATTAACCATACCTTTTTACCATACGGTGTGGTTATGCATTGTATGATACAGGTATATATAACGCATAACCTGTATATATAATGCATAACAGCTATATATAATGCATAATGTTCTTCAACGCAACTTTCGTGTATTCCAAGAATTTTCCGACTTCAGAATTTATGCAATATTAACTTACCACGTGTATGTAAATACTGTTAGTCTTCTTTTGAGTTAGGATTTACGAATATATTTTTTAATTACATTTTAAAATATTAATATTTCTTAGTTGTAAAATGTATCTTTTTAAATGCAAAAAAAAAATTCTAAAAGGTTTTCAATTAAGTTGCATAATAAAATTATCAAGAGCTATTTATTTTTAGTTTGTATTATAATTTAAATTGATAAAGTATCAGGAAAGAATTATTATGAAAAGTTTATTATCTCATAAAACGATCTAAAAAGTTATAATAATCATGCAAATAAAATCTTGATATTAAAATAGCTTGATTTTAAAATTGATTTTTGAAGTCAATTTTAAAAGCTTTATAATATTTTAAATTTATAAAGATTGACGAATAAGAAATTGTTAAAGTTACACGAAGAAAAAAGTCTTCAGAAATATTTTAGAATATCGAAGTACCCTATAACTAATAGAAAATAAAAATATTCAATTTGAACAAGAAGAAAACGGACAAAAATTACCTATTAAACCTTTCGCTCACATTCTCTCTTTACTATACCAAAAGTTTTTCATTATATCTATTTTTAGTTTATGCAAAACTTTCAGGATAATAATTTTAATAATTCTATTGAAACATTAAACAATAATGTTCCAAATAGTTCTAGATTCTTGGTTTGTTTCTAGCAACAAAACTTTAATATTAAGAAAGTATTTTTATACATTTAGAAAAACTTACCTGTATCATGATCCACTGAATATAATTCATAATTTTCCTTTATTGATTATTTGCATTGGCTTACAAATACTACATTCCTTTTTTTTTTCTTTGCTCGATTTGTATTTTTTGGCTGTTTTATCATTCAAATTTTCCACATGGCTTAACTTTCTTTTATGCTTTGATGAACAATGACATTTATTTTTTTTTCTTTTTACATTGTCATTCATTTTTTTTGTTGTTATTATATTTTCCAATTCGACAATATTTCATTTCAAAAATGAAATTTATCGTGTGTATTGAGGTAAAAAAAACAATTTATTTTGATCTGGTCGCATTGCCAACTTTTGAAAAAAAATAACACTTAGTTTGGCTTTGTTGAGAATGGATATACACATAAAAAAAATGTATTGAAAAAAGATTAATTAAAAAAGGGAATTATATTTTTTAGTTTCTAAAGAATGAAAAAATATGTTAAACGTTTATTAAATTTAACTTTGAAAATTTAATTTATTGAATTTTATTATCTGATTATATTTTGATTATTCGGTAAAATATTAGATGCAAACGGTTTTTTAGAAACCAATTTTGCTGAGAATTGTGAAGAAAATGGCAATTAAAATTTATTCAGAAATCATTTGCTTGATCTGCCACAATGACAAATAAATTTCTGAGGAAACATTTATGAATTTAAACGGATACATGAAACAAAAAAGGAAGTTTCAGTTCGTTTAAAAAAGAAAACTACATTTTTCCTCGGAAGAAAATAATTTTATACAAATCAACAATGTAAATTATATAAAAATTCTCATTAGTTTTGCAAGTTTCCCAAAATTAAATTTTATTCTTTATTTGCAGAGATATCAAAATCCAAGTTATTTCTTTAATTTAATGCAAGTTTGCTTTTTTTATTTTAATTTCGAAAGATAAAGGTAAATTAGAACAGTACAAAATACAGATGAAATAAAATGATTATATGAAATAAGCGGGAAATTAAATGTATCTTTAGCAGCTTTAATATATTTGTGTAGAAAAAAAAGTATTGTAGCTTAGAATTTAATTCGAATATAAAGTCTGTTTTCGTATCATCTCCAAGTGATTCTAAATTAAACCGGATAATTTTAAAAAACATATTAACTTATTTTCGTTTTATAAAAATGTAAAAGCAATAAGATAGAGAAAAAAGTAACAAAAGCCATCATATATCGAAATATTTTCGAATAAATTCATAAATAAAATTATGGTTTGTCGTTGTGATTCTCTTTGTGACATTTAAAAAATCATTTGACTTTATTTTTGCTCGTTTACTCCGCGACATTCTATACTGTAGTATGTGATGCAAAGCTTTAAAGAAGACTTAGGTTCATAAACATGGGATTTCAATTTTGATTTAAGTTACAAAAAACGTCCATCTAGTTAAAATAACTCAACGTTATCAATGATTTATAAATAGAAGATTTGTTTAAATTCCAATTTCGAGTGCTGTAAAAATTTCTACAAAATTTGTTAAAAGGGTTTTACTTCATTTTCACCTGAAAAGAAATTGTTGTTGCAAAAAAATAGAAGGTTTAGGTTCCCATTTTGAAATCAATAGTAAATAAAATCGAAGCGTATTGGAATCATGTTTTATTTGCAAATTAAAGTATATTTAACATTTTTGGTTCCTATGGTCATGTAATTGTATGTAAAAAACATGGGGAGCATAATATCAAAAACTTAGGAACATTAAAGCATAGTGGTGGAGATGTCTTTATATGAGGAATGCATTTCAGTATCACAACTAGGTAATGTGGTATTTATTGATAACGTAATAAATCATGTCCTTTATTTAAATATTTTTTTTAAATTTTAAATTACCAGCCCAAAATTTGTGCATTGAAAATAATTTTTTTTTATCAATATAACGATTCTAAGCACACGATCCTCAGTGTTTGCATGTGTCAATTTAATTGACCACAAGTTATAAAAAAATCATCTCAATTACCGGATTTACATTAAATCGAATACTTTTGTCGTGTCAATTTAATTGACCACAAGTTCTAAAAAAATCATCTCAATCACCGGATTTACATTAAATCGAATACTTTTGTCGCGTCAATTTAATTGACCACAAGTTCTAAAAAATCATCTCAATCACCGGATTTACATTAAATCGAATACTTTTGTCGCGTCAATTTAATTGACCACAGGTTCTAAAAAAATCATCTCAATCACCGGATTTACATTAAATCGAATACTTTTGTCGCGTCAATTTAATTGACCACAGGTTCTAAAAAATCATCTCAATCACCGGATTTACATTAAATCGAATACTTTTGTCGCGTCAATTTAATTGACCACAGGTTCTAAAAAAATCATCTCAATCACCGGATTTACATTAAACCGAATACTTTTGTCGCGTCAATTTAATTGACCACAGGTTCTAAAAAAATCATCTCAATCACCGGATTTACATTAAATCGAATACTTTTGTCGCGCAAATTTAATTGACCACAAGTTCTAAAAAAATCATCTCAATCACCGGATTTACATTAAATCGAATACTTTTGTCGCGTCAATTTAATTGACCACAAGTTCTAAAAAAATCATCTCAATCACCGGATTTACATTAAATCGAATACTTTTGTCGCGTCAATTTAATTGACCACAAGTTCTAAAAAAATCATCTCAATCACCGGATTTACATTAAATCGAATATTTTTGTCGCGTCAATTTAATTGACCACAAGTTCTAAAAAATCATCTCAATCACCGGATTTACATTAAATCGAATACTTTTGCCGCGTCAATTTAATTGACCACAAGTTCTAAAAAATCATCTCAATCACCGGATTTACATTAAATCGAATACTTTTGTCGTGTCAATTTAATTGACCACAAGTTCTAAAAAAATCATCTCAATCACCGGATTTACATTAAATCGAATAGTTTTGTCGCATCAATTTAATTGACCACAAGTTCTAAAAAAAATCATCTCAATCACCGGATTTACATTACATCGAATGCTTTTGTCGTGTCAATTTAATTGACCACAAGTTCTAAAAAAATCCTCTCAATCACCGGATTTACATTACATCGAATGCTTTTGTCGCGTCAATTTAATTGACCACAAGTTCTAAAAAAATCCTCTCAATCACCGGATTTACATTACATCGAATGCTTTTGTCGCGTCAATTTAATTGACCACAAGTTCTAAAAAAATCATCTCAATCACCGGATTTACATTAAATCGAATACTTTTGTCGCGTCAATTTAATTGACCACAAGTTCTAAAAAATCATCTCAATCACCGGATTTACATTAAATCGAATACTTTTGTCGCGTCAATTTAATTGACCACAAGTTCTAAAAAAATCATCTCAATCACCGGATTTACATTAAATCGAATACTTTTGTCGCGTCAATTTAATTGACCACAAGTTCTAAAAATATCATCTCAATCACCGGATTTACATTAAATCGAATACTTTTGCCGCGTCAATTTAATTGACCACAAGTTCTAAAAAAATCATCTCAATCACCGGATTTACATTAAATCGAATACTTTTGTCGCGTCAATTTAATTGACCACAAGTTCTAAAAAATCATCTCAATCACCGGATTTACATTAAATCGAATACTTTTGTCGCGTCAATTTAATTGACCACAAGTTCTAAAAAAAAATCATCTCAATCACCGGATTTACATTAAATCGAATACTTTTGTCGCGTCAATTTAATTGACCACAAGTTCTAAAAAATCATCTCAATCACCGGATTTACATTAAATCGAATATTTTTGTCGCGTCAATTTAATTGACCACAAGTTCTAAAAAAATCATCTCAATCACCGGATTTCCATTAAATCGAATACTTTTGCCGCGTCAATTTAATTGACCACAAGTTCTAAAATTCATCTCAATCACCGGATTTACATTAAATCGAATACTTTTGTCGCGTCAATTTAATTGACCACAAGTTCTAAAAAATCATCTCAATCACCGGATTTACATTAAATCGAATACTTTTGCCGCGTCAATTTAATTGACCACAAGTTCTAAAAAAATCATCTCAATCACCGGATTTACATTAAATCGAATACTTTTGTCGTGTCAATTTAATTGACCACAAGTTCTAAAAAATCATCTCAATCACCGGATTTACATTAAATCGAATAGTTTTGTCGCATCAATTTAATTGACCACAAGTTCTAAAAAAATCATCTCAATCACCGGATTTACATTACATCGAATGCTTTTGTCGTGTCAATTTAATTGACCACAAGTTCTAAAAAATCCTCTCAATCACCGGATTTACATTACATCGAATGCTTTTGTCGCGTCAATTTAATTGACCACAAGTTCTAAAAATCCTCTCAATCACCGGATTTACATTACATCGAATGCTTTTGTCGCGTCAATTTAATTGACCACAAGTTCTAAAAAAATCATCTCAATCACCGGATTTACATTAAATCGAATACTTTTGTCGCGTCAATTTAATTGACCACAAGTTCTAAAAAATCATCTCAATCACCGGATTTACATTAAATCGAATACTTTTGTCGCGTCAATTTAATTGACCACAAGTTCTAAAAAAAAATCATCTCAATCACCGGATTTACATTAAATCGAATACTTTTGTCGCGTCAATTTAATTGACCACAAGTTCTAAAAATCATCTCAATCACCGGTTTTACATTAAATCGAATACTTTTGCCGCGTCAATTTAATTGACCACAAGTTCTAAAAAATCATCTCAATCACCGGATTTACATTAAATCGAATACTTTTGTCGCGTCAATTTAATTGACCACAAGTTCTAAAAAAATCATCTCAATCACCGGATTTACATTAAATCGAATACTTTTGTCGCGTCAATTTAATTGACCACAAGTTCTAAAAAAATTCTAGGGATTTCGTATGACACTGATTTTAAAACTTTAACATTAGAGAGTTTTTGCATACCGTACGTTAGTTACCCTAGGACGTCCGTTAACGGACGTCCTACGGTAACTAACGTACGGTATGCAAAAACTCTCTATTGTCCTCCACTTTTAACGCACTTGGCTCCAGCCGAGGAGGATAGAAATGGTCTTGGAATTGATGGGGTTACGAGCCAATAAAAATTGTTGAACTCCAAAATGGATGCCGAAGTAAGAAATAAAATCAGCAATCCCTTGTACAAGTCTTCTCTGAGTCTTTAAACATTCTCACTAGAGAAATGAATACACTCAGTCTAAGTAGAGACATGATCCCGCGAGGACATACAACCGAGAGTTCTAATTATTTTCTCCCATAACAACAGGGTTCTTTTTTTAATAATTAGACTAAGAGGCCTGTTATTTGTACACAACAGCAAGTAATCAGTTGGAGTGGATTTCACTGCGGCAATAATAAGACGCAAGGCCTAATTAGGAAATCTTTCAAGAGAATCAGTTATTTTCTTAAAAGCAGTAAGCAGCACTGGTTATAGTGACATGATAATAGTATAATAATGATCTCAGGTGTTATTAGATAGTTTTTGCATACCTATTTTTATAATACGGCATTTTTTCCCCTAGTGCGCATGCTCATAGGAAACATTATCACAGATACGCATGCACAATTTTCTATGAGCATGCGCGCTAGGGAGAAAAAAAATACCGTATTATAAAAATACAGTATGCAAAAACTCTCTATTAATAACGAATAATTATCCGGTGTTTCCGTAATAATAATTTTACTTCGGTATGAAGTAACATGCCGAGATCAAATAACATTTATATAAAAGAAAATAAATATTAATATTAGTATAATTGATCTAGTAATATTGTATCATTAGATTCAATAGTGTTGTTGTTGTTGTTTCTTATCCCACTTGGCTGGCCAAGCCCACGAGCCCATATGGACTCATGATTGAAGGGGAAGGAAGCAGCTTCTGTTGTGATGGAGCACCCGTAGGTAGAAGCCTGACTTTTGCTCCGTGACGCTCTTACAGCCATAGAAGACCGGGACCTACGGCTTAAAGTGGATTCGAGATTCAATAGTAAACAATTTATATGCTTTTTATTTTCCTTTAAAATTAATTTACATTTTATTATGAATATTTAATAGGTAATGTTCCAAAAATATTTTTCATTATTTACACATAAGCAAAATAAATATTCATTACCATAAGAACAAATGACGAAAATTAACGACACTGCGATTTAGGACAGTAAAAATGCAAAATCAAATTATGTTTTTTTAAAGTAAATTAAGTATTTTTGCATTTGTACATCCTAAACAAGTAATATAAAAAAAGAAATTTTTGAAGTCAATTCCTACTTTTTTTTTTCACTCTATTTCAGAAAGTCCTTTATAAATAATTTTCATTTATTTTTTAAGTAAATCTGGCGCCATCTGTTGGTATATATATGCAACTTAAATCTAAAAAAACTGAAATTAATTAATTAAATTTAATTACTGAATTAATATTTGAAAAAACTATACTAACATCAAGTGTCATCCACAACAAATTCAAAAAAAAATGTATTTGAACTTGAGTGGATGAATAAAAAGGATTTTATTAACGATTGAAAATTTGAACAAGATATTTATAGGGAGAGTGTGAGCTAATAGAAGGACTTGAATAAGAGGAAAAATCTTATTAGGATGTAAAAATGAGATGTGTAGATTTTTACGAAATAGACATAGAAAAAAAATAAATACATAGATTTTTATGAAAATGTAGATTTTTTTTTGGCAATCATCGAAAATATTTTTTACAATTTTCGCAAATATTTATTACAAAAGATTTGTAAAAAATTTGTAAAAAATGGGATTTTTTTAACTATTAGATATTACTTTAAAAAAACAATTTTTTACTTATGCAAATTTTTAATGCTTTGAAATTGTTCTAAAAGAAAAATAATTTAACATATGGAATGTAAGACCTGATGTCTGAGTGACTAGCTCTCTAGTGCTCGGAGCCACAGGGTTCGAGTCCCGGTGGCGTCGCGGATGTTTGTAGTGGTACGGAATCCACTGTAAGCCGTAGATCCCGGTCTCTTGTGTCTTTAATAAACTGTAGCCGGTAAAAAGGCAACATTTCATGTTTCGGAATCTGCCAGTATGCAGACGACCTTGGCCCAACATGGGGCTGTTACGCCATTGAAGAAGAAGAAGCTAGCGAATATCTCAAAATTTTCATTGAAATGTGTTGTAAAATATTATCATCATCTGTATTTTCCAAAAAATAAAACTTTAAAATATACTTTTATCAAAATTTAATTTATGAAGTTTTAATCAAACTAAATTATAATTTCTTATGGTTATGTATATTATAATGTGCCTTAGTTAGTTAACTATCTTAGTTAGTTAAGTTAATTAACTAACTAATGTATAAACAAGTAATATAAAAAAAAATTTAAGTCAATTCCTACTTTTTAAATAAGTCCTTTATAAATAATGTTCATTCATTTTCTAAGTTTATCTGGCGCCATCTATTGGTAGATATATGCAACGTAAATCTAAAAAAACTAAAATTAATTAATTTAATTTAATTACTGAATTAATATTTGAAAAACTGTATGCACATCCAGTGTCATCCACTACAAGTTTTAAAAAAATGTATTTGAACTTGTTTGGATGAATAAAAAGTATTTTATTAACGATTGAAAATTTGAACAAGATATATATAGGGAGAGTGTGAGCTAATAGAAGGAATTGAAAAAATGGAAGTTTGATTTCCTCTAAAAGGATATGCTACAACTGATGCTTCGAAAAAAGTAGACACGATGACGATTATGACAGAATGTCTCAAATCGATTGACGAATTACAAATTTGACTTTCCAGAACTTTCTACGATACGACTCTTAAATGTAAATAATAATTCAGAATTATTTATTAATAATTCGTAATTAATTATAATGCGAATAATAATAATTCTCTAAAATGCCTACCAGAAGAGTTCACTTTCTTCCTTTTGAATGTAATGTGGCAATATTCTCGTGGTGATTTCTGGCTAAATTTGAATTAGTTACAATTGAAACAAGCAAATATAAAAAAAAAAAAATTTTAAGTCAATTCCTACTTTTGTTTCACTATGTTGCAGAAAATCCTTTATAAATAATTTTTACTCATTTTTTTAAAATTTATCGGGCGCCATCTATTGGTAGATATATGCAATTTAAATCTAAAAATTTTTTTAATTAATTAATTTAATTTAATTTATGAATTAGTATTTGAAAAAACTATATTAACATCCAGTGCCATCCACTACAAGTTCAAAAAAATGTATTTGAACTTGAACGGATGAATAAAAAGTATTTTACGAACGATTGAAAATTTGAACAAAATATATATATAGGGAGAATGTGAGCTAATAGAAGGAATTGAAAAACGTCTATGTTATAAATCAAAATGTCCAATGTTTGCATAAGAATATGAGAATATATTTTTTTCATTCTATTTAAAATTGGATTAGAATGATATATTAGATATAAATAATAATATTATATAAAATTTTTTTCAATTGTTGCAATAAAGAATTAAATGGTTAACACAAAATGTGTAAAATATCAAAATTATTTATCAGAAACTTATAAATATATCAAAATCCAAGATATTGAATTCTTAATCATTTTATTGCCCCAGGTATATAATGAAAAAAGTTTTGAAACCTCACTAACAAGGCAAATAACACCTTTCGCCTCATTATAAATCAGAACTTTCTCGTTCATTAGTCGTTAGCGGTTCTAATAATTTTGTGAATTTTTAAAAGAATTTTTTTCTCGAAACGTTTTTATCGAAACGTGCTGAGACGTAGAATTAATTAACAACTTTAAAGCTCTTCTAAGGGTGAAAATTAAGGTAAGTAATATATGCATGCTTGCATTTTTTCTTTGGCATAGAGCATTATTAGTTTAAATGAACTAAACTATTGAAGTTTTTAATCTCGGGGATATCTAAGGTAAAGAGCTTCATTAGTAAAGATTTGTTCTTTCTTATAAAAAAAAATCAATAATTAACTACAGAACGAAGAGTGATCGTTAAAAATTCATTATCTTGGCATTTTTGTCATCTTTTTTTAAAGAAAATCAAAATTTATTAATTGATTAATAGCATATTTTAAATATATTAATTTTAATGTAGAGTTAAAATTAGTTTTACATTTTATATGATATGAAGAAAAATATAATTGTTATGCAAAGATGGAAATGGTTAAGTGAGATTTTATTTAAAAAAAAGAAATCCTTTTGCAAATTTAAGTTACCATGTAAAAGAAATTTTTTTTTAAAGGCTAGTGCTGTTTTATTTTTGAATTTTAAGCATAAGCTATTACTTATATATATCTTCCAATGTATATGTAAGATATTGGAAGACATTTAAAACCAATTTCTTTTAAAGTAGGATGGATTCCTTTAGCAATAAAAAGCTATATGAAACTGAAAATATTGTTAATCAAAATGATATGAAACAAATAACGAACTGGAAATCTTTTGTAAATTTGTTAACTTCTATATTTCGTGTCAAGAAATTTTAATTTGTTTTAAAGAAGAAAAACAGTTTCATAAAAATGCAATACTCAGATTTTTCTTGTAAATAATATTGTTTATATTCAGTTACTATATTTTATGCCCGACTCGTGGCTCCGTGGTGAGCATTAGGGCTGAGGTTCAATCCGCTGGTGGCTTTGTTGTAGACATTGTTTCAAAAAATGGAGGAGACACGATGACGTTCACCATCTTGCCTCGCGAGTAGGATTACCTGATGGGAGTTTTCCCAGTTTTCTCCCATAAGATATGCAAATGTGGGGTAGGTCCCCATAAAAGTCCTTTCGGAAGTCACTGCCCTCCATCTTCAGCGACACGGAGCCAAGCCAGACTTCTATTTCCATGACAACAGAAGTTGCCCCCCCTTTCCCTCCATCCATGAGTAGACTACTCATGAAATGTCCGTCCCGTACTACAGGACACTGAGAATTTGACACAATACAACAACAATACAATATTTCCTCTCAATATACAGAGCAACATTTTAAAACACAGAATACATGCAATATCGGTGTTTCAAATGATGTTTATTAGAATAATTTTACAATTTTTTTATTTAGATATTTTGAATCAAGCATTTTTAGAAGCATAAAAAGTGTTAATTATTAAGTGCATGTGTTTTAAGTACGCATATTTTCATTGCTTTGATTCAAAATTTTTCCTTGACGCAGAATATTAAAAATTCAATAGAACACCTAAAAATTATTTATTGCACTTTTATTGCTTTGTAGATTTATTTGGGCTACTAAATGTTCTCCTTGAAACAGTAATTGGTTTTTATAAAAAGGTACTCAATGCAAAGATTCAATGATAGCAAAAAAAATTTAGTTTTTTGCTGTTATTTTTCCCTAAACTGTCTTTCTGAGAGTTCAAAGAACCCTTGTTCTAATTAGATTTTCACTCGTAATTGATCGCCATTTCTTATTTGGCTTTTTATTAATTAATACTCACTTTTTTTGTAATAATAGCAAAATTGTCAAAACAAAAAAACTGTAAAAACTTCAAAGAAAATTATATTTTTTTACACCATTGAAATAATAAAAAAAAAATTGTTATACTAATTTAAAAATTGTTTTTTTTTAAACTAGAAAAACAATTTCCTTATACTTAAATGAAAAGGGCTTTTCATGATAAAAAGCAAAGCAAAGAAAAAAAAAATTTAATAATGAATTAGATATAATGTGTCTGTTGATTATACTAAGTTATCTTATATTTAAATAAATGTTAGATACAGGACTTTTTAATTGCTTAAAATTATATTAATGCATGATATATTTGTTAATTGACAACATCTGATAAATTAAAGAAGAAGAAAGTTTTGATGAATAGTGTTAATTAAAATTTATTGAAAAATAAATTTTGTACTTTGGACCTACGTATACACAGTCCAGTCACATTAATGTGACCCCCACCTACTTTCGACGTCAACGTGAAATAACCAATCACAAAAGGCAGGTGGCAGCACATCAATGGGGTGTATATAAAGGATGTCCTAGGGTATCGGAAAGCATTTCAATCGTTGGCGTAATGTAGAAACGTAGCGATTTATCCCGGCGTCCCAAAAGGGCATGACTATTGGCTTTCGGGCCAAGGGTGGAAGCATTTCGGAAACGGCTAATTTTGTGAACTGTTCGCGTGCCTCCGTGGTAAAAGTATACCGTGCATGGCAAAATGGCACTATCCAAAATCAGCGGCGTGGCATATGTGATGCACTGTGAGCTATAGATGACAGAGGCGAACGAAGGCTACGGAGATGCTTTCGGGCGAATAGACGTGCAACTGTTGAGCAACTGACCGCCGAGATGAACTAAGGGGCTCTGACGCATGCTTTGAATGCATCAGTATTAAAAAAAAAAAAAAGAATTCCTGAATTTATCTGGCTTCATTTATAAAGTAGAACAAAATTTAAAAAGATTTAAGAAAATAAATGATGGATTCATCGCATATGCCAGTACTGCCTTCGTGTACATTGCTTCATATCAAATTTTCAATGCATTACTTTTGGAGAAACGGTAATAAAATTTAATTAAAACTTGAATGACCTGTGATAAATATAACTAATCAAATAAGAATATTTTTTAAGTAAAAACCTATAAACGAATTTCTTTTCTTAATAATTTATTCTGTAGAAGAAGAAGAAGACCTTACAACTTTGAGTCTTCAACCTTATCTCTATACAAGCTCTATTAGTAGAAAGACATAAAGAACTCAGTTTAATGCATGAAGTCACAAAAAAAGAGAATCAGTCTTTCTGAATATCCCACAATCAACCACCCTAGCGAAAAAAACACCAGAAGTTGATGGTCCCATGCAATAAAAACCAAAAGAAAAAAAAAAAAAAAAAAACTATAGGCCAATATCTTTCACGACGAAAGTTCTCAGCCGGATTATCCGGTCGAAGAATTCTGCAACGGCGGAACTTCCTTTCTCGCCACGGATCCCTGGAATTCTGTATATTAGATCTTCTCTTTATCGATAAAAAACTGCCATCGAGGAAACTCGGAATATCTTAATCTAAATCGAATCTGATTGACATATGTGTGATCACCGACATTTTCCCACTTCAGTTGTTAGAACAGCTCTTATATGGAAAAGGACGAAGAATTTAGGATGATCCTCCTTTTCTGAATCTAGATTTCAACTTAACTTGATAATTCTCTTGAAATATTAAAAATTTTGCGTCTTTTATTTGTGGTGATATTATTGTTGTTTTCTGTTTGGAGACGTGCACTTCAGTTGCTAGAACAGCTCTTTTATGGAAAAGGACGAAGAATTTAGGATAATCGTCTTTTTATGAATCTAGATTTAAACTTAACTTAACAATCCTCTTGAAATATTAATAATTTTGTGTCTTTTATTTATGGTGATATTATTGTTGTTTTCTATTGTGAACTTCAGTTGCTAGAATAGCTCTTTTATGGAAAGGACGAAGAATTTAGGTTGATCGTCTTTTATGAATGTAGATTTAAATTTAACTTGGCAATCCCTTCCTCGAAATATTTAATAACTTTGCGTCTTTTATTTGTGGTGATATTATTGTTGTTTTCTGATTGGAGACGTGCATTTCAGTTGACAGAACAGCACTTTTATGAAAAAGGATAAAGAATTTAGAATGATCGTTCTTTTTTTTATAAATCTAGATTTAAATATGACTTGACAATCCTCTTGAAATATTAAGAACTTTGCACCTTTTATTTGTGGTGATATCATTTGTTGTTTTCTTTTTTGTAGACGTGCTCGCATTAAATCTAAAAATATCTTAATCTAAATCGAATATGATTGGCATATGTGATCACCGACATTATCCACTTCAGTTGTCAGAACAGATCTCATATGAAAAGGACGAAGAATTTAGGATGATCATTCTTTTATGAATCTAGTTTTAAATTTAACTCGACAGTTCTCTTGAAATATTAAAAATTTTGCG